>JXCR01104031.1:117399-150940 GCA_002079205.1 Phalaenopsis hybrid cultivar | reverse complement strand
ACAGGAGAAGCAAAGTTTGAAGGAGGAGGAGGGGAAGAAGTGGAGTACCAAGAGGCCGAAGTTGAAGCCGACGACGACGTTGTTGGCGATGGACATGGAAGCGAGCTCGAGATCGCCGAGATGGCCGGCGAAGGCCTGAGTTATGACGTTCATGCTGTATGTCACAACGCGGCTGAAGATGGCCGGTCCGGCGACTCTCCATAGCTTCTTTGATTCAATCCACACTCTCTTCCCCAACTTCTCCTCCTCCTCCTCTTCTTCTTCTTCTTCTTCCCCCTTTCTCAGCAGAAGCCCCTCCTCCATCTCTCTTCCTCTCTCTCTCCCTCTCACTCCTTTCCTCTCTCCCTCTCCCCCTCTCCCCCTCTCTCTCTCTGCCTTTCCCCCTCTGCTTGAATTGGAATTGTAAATTCCGTTCGAAAAATAAATATGGAGAGTATGTAAAATTGTCAAAATAGTATAAATGAGTTAACATGAACCTCGAGTAAATTTAGCGGACTTTAAGACAAAAGTACGATCAAAGATGACCCATCAATATGGGAACCACGTCAGTAGAAGACCAAAATGTCATTTTTGACTAGTTACAACTTTCTTACAATAAGACTTGAGGCCGATTGAACAATGGCCAAAAGAGTCACAACCTATCCAAACAAGGAGAGGACTCACTCAAACTCTCGCCCGAAGCATCACCAGAAGTTTTGTAGGAGACTCTAAGGCTCTTCAGGAGGCCCTAAATTTTGATTACCAAATACTCATTAAAGTCCTCTAGATGGATCCCTTACTAAAGGGGTAAGTTACCTATCAGATTATGGTGATTGATCATCCTCTGCTTGATAGCTTAGCTCTGCCCTAACAACATGAGTTTCATGTCTAAAGCTCAACCGTCGACAGTCAGACAAAGATAATTGATCGACTGACTAAGGTCGACTGAATGAAGTTCAAACAATAAAGCAAAGTCCGGACGACCAAAAAATCACTAAGCTCGCCCGATTGCCCAAACTCAACTAAGCCGAACAAATTTGCTTGTTCGACCTAGATGTCTCAAACCATTGTTGACCGAACGACATGATAGTAGAATCGTGGGCTATTCTATTTTCTGTATGCCCCAAAATATCCTGTAGCACTGCCATGGAAGCAGGGGCAACCATGTAATTGTCAATTTTTACCCCCTATGCTTATATATTGAGGGGTCATTTCTATATCAAAGGGCTAATCAATCACTTTTAAAAGAGTTATATTCTTACCATGCACTCTCTTTCTGTCATTATTTCTTACTCTCTCTCTCTCTCATTTTACGTTTTATTTCTTGGTGTGGTTTACACGACAATTTCAAATTTAGTAAAGTGTCAAAGTAGTCTCTGACTATTTATATGATGTCATTTTAATATCAGAGTTTATAGAAGTGTCAAAATAATCCACATATTATATGTTTTTTTTAATATAACCGAGTAGTATTTTAACACTTCTATATACTGTGGGACTAAAACGATCCCATGTAAGTAGTCAGGGGCTATTTTGATACTTTACTCTTCTCTGATTCAACATCCCTGAATTATTTTAAAATTGAGTTATAATAGTTTTTTATGAGGGTTATTTCTGTCCCAATTTAAAGAGTTTTAGGACTATTTTGACACAACACTATTTTTACACTTTACTCTAAAATTATATATTTATTGCATATAATTCTTATATATTTACAATTCTTTTGAGTCTATAATAGCTATAGTAAATATGTATGGAAATTAAAAATAAAACGATTTATTCTCTCTTTAGAATTTATTGTGGCGTGCTTGAGTTTAGCAGACTTCATTCTTGAACATCTCTTGCCGATGAGGTGTATGACGACGTAGCCGTCGATAGTTGACCTTCTGGATGTATCGTTTAGTGATTGGCCGTCCGGACGTGCGTTGCNTACTCTTCTCTGATTCAACATCCCTGAATTATTTTAAAATTGAGTTATAATAGTTTTTTATGAGGGTTATTTTTGTCCCAATTTAAAGAGTTTTAGGACTATTTTGACACAACATTATTTTTACACTTTACTCTAAAATTATATATTTATTGCATATAATTCTTATATATTTACAATTCTTCTGAGTCTATAATAGCTATAGTAAATATGTATGGAAATTAAAAATAAAACGATATATTCTCTCTTTAGAATTTATTGTGGCGTGCTTGAGTTTAGCAGACTTCATTCTTGAACATCTCTTGCCGATGAGGTGTATGACAACGTAGCCGTCGATAGTTGACCTTCTGGATGTATCGTTTAGTGATTGCCCGTCCGGACGTGCGTTGTCTCCTCGAATATCAAGAAATTTATTCATTTAATGTGTAAATTTTGTTTAAAAAGTGTGAAGCATTATTTAGGGTGTGTTTGGGGTAGCTTGTGCGTTTCATGATAAGCTGCTTATCCTGAAACCTGGCCCGCGGTCGGGCCGCAGGGTTCGACCCGCGGCATGCGTTTAGTGTAAAAACTCAAACGTGATTTCGGATAAGTTGACGAAACAGGCGAACCAAACGATACGTCAGCGTTTTCAAAACGTCGCCCACACTTATAAGCTGCTCCAAACAGGCTCTTAGACCCTGCCAGCTTCAGCCAGACAGAGGATTCCACTTCCGTATTCAAATTTGCGTTTGCCAATGTTATTTAAATTAAAATAAATTATTTCATTTATATGCGGCCATTATTTGCCGTGCTTTCTTATGGCCTTATCTGATCAATTCATAAAAAATAAAAGTAAAAAAATAAAATTAAAAATGAAAAATTTACATACATATCATATAACTTTTGGGTATTTATATACTAGCACCTAAATTAGGTTTCAAAATCTATATATATGAGAATATGCATTTCACTTTTTTAAATTATTTAATAGTGATATTTTTAATGTGATATTTAAGATTTAAGTGATGTGGATAGGCTGTGAATTTAGCTCGAAGAACATTAATCACTTGAAAATCCCGATTTGAATTTCGGCTTGTATCAAAATCATATCAAAATAAACAGGCCGAGTTATATTAGTCGAAACTTTGAATCAAAANTATTTTTAATGTGATATTTAAGATTTAAGTGATGTGGATAGGCTGTGAATTTAGCTCGAAGAACATTAATCATTGAAAATTGATTTGAATTTCGGCTCGAATCAAAATCATATAAAAATAAACAAACCGAGCTATATTAGTCGAAACTTTGAATCAAATTTTTTTCAAGCTGATTTCGAGTCATACACCGATCAGCTCGAATAGTCTGGAGATCGGCTCGAAGCATTTTTATTTAAAAAAATTATATATATAAACATATATATAATGTTCAAGAAAATCAAATATAATGAGACACGAGCCACTTATGATCTGAAACGGATTGAAACTGAGTCGATTTCAAGCCGATTTCTAACCATAATGGATCCACATAACTGAATTTGACCTTTTTGTTTCGATTTCAAGCCTGATTGAGCTCGATTTAGTTTCAAGCCGAGCTCTCACCTCGAAATCTGATTGTTATCAGCTCCCTAATTTAGGTGTTAGTTATATAAATACAAAAAAAAAATTGTGTGCTAAATTGGGATAATTTTTACCATTTGAGGCCCAATAAAAATACGAAGCAATGTTTTTTTTTTTAATTATTTTTTAATTTTCTTAAACGGTGCAAATATTAAATTGTGATTGATGGAGATTTACATGATATTTTTATTTTCTTATTGAAGTTCAGTATTATCTGTCAGTTTTATATATATGTGAATATTTTTTTATGAAGTCCTTTCAATGATTATAGGATGAATTTATATTACAATTATTAATTAGAATACAAAATTTCTAATGAATAAAATTGATAGATGCTAGATAATTCGTGGCGGTAGAGTAATAGATTATCGTTTTAGTGTTGCCGGAGAATTCAACACATACTCAGGTAAAAGAAAACAACCAGTAATGACACCATAAGTTTTTACGCGAAAAACCCGTAAAGGGAAAAAATGACAGGGCTTGTCCCTGATGCACAAATCCACTATATGTTGATGATTACCAAGACTCTTTGTCCCACAGACGGGATATGGTTACTGGTTTTTCAAAGTTATAACGTCGACTGGCGATTTCCGGTTGGCGTTATTGGACGGTGATTACTGATGATAGACGGTGGTCAGTGATGGTTGACAGCGACGAAGTGCTCGACAGTGGTTGGTGGTTGTCGACTCTTGATTTGACTATAGGCTTGGTAGATTCGTTATTTGTTTAACCTTTTAAATATTCCAGAAAACTTTCAAGACTGGTTTTATGACTTGATCCGAGCATGATTTGACTTGGATTAGACTAATTTTGATAACATTGGGTTCTTCTTGTTGAGTCGGTCAGTTTGACTGTAAGTTTACTGAAATCAGAGTTTTTGATGAGTTTTTATTCGAGATTTGAATATTTCTCATTCAAAAAATCATATCGAGATCTGNCGCAGGGTTCGACCCGCGGCATGCGTTTAGTGTAAAAACTCAAACGTGATTTCGGATAAGTTGACGAAACAGACGAACCAAACGATACGTCAGCGTTTTCAAAACGTCGCCCGCACTTATAAGCTGCTCCAAACAGGCCCCTGCCAGCTTCAGCCAGGCAGAGGATTCCACTTCCGTATTCAAATTTGCGTTTGCCAATGTTATTTAAATTAAAATAAATTATTTCATTTATATGCGGCCATTATTTGCCGTGCTTCCCTATGGCCTTATCTGATCAATTCATAAAAAATAAAAGTAAAAAAATAAAATAAAAAATGAAAAATTTACATACATATCATTTAACTTTTGGGTATTTATATGCTGGCACCTAAATTAGGTTTCAAAATCTATATATATGAGAATATGCATTTCACTTTTTAAAATTATTTAATAGTGATATTTTTATTGTGATATTTAAGATTTAAGTGATGTGGATAGGCTGTGAATTTAGCTCGAAGAACATTAATCACTTGAAAATCCCGATTTGAATTTCGGCTTGTATCAAAATCATATCAAAATAAACAGGCCGAGTTATATTAGTCGAAACTTTGAATCAAAATTTTTTCAAGCTGATTTCGAGTCATACACCGATCAGCTCGAATAGTCTGGAGATCGGCTCGAAGCATTTTTATTTAAAAAAATTATATATATAAACATATATATAATGTTCAAGAAAATCAAATATAATGAGACACGAGCCACTTATGATCTGAAACGGATTGAAACTGAGTCGATTTCAAGCCGATTTCTAACCATAATGGATCCACATAACTGAATTTGACCTTTTTGTTTTGATTTCAGGCCTGATTGAGCTCGATTTAGTTTCAAGTCAAGCTGACTCGAAATCTAATAAGACGAGCCTTGAGCCGATTTCACTCAACCCCAACTCACCTCGAAATCTGATTGTTATAAGCTCCCTAATTTAGGTGTTAGTTATATAAAAACAAAAAAAATTGTGTGCTAAATTGGGATAATTTTTACCGTTTGAGGCCCAATAAAAATACGAAGCAATGTTTTTTTTAAATTATTTTTTAATTTTCTTAAACGGTGCAAATATTAAATTGTGATTGATGGAGATTTACATGATATTTTTATTTTCTTATTGAAGTTCAGCATTATCTGTCAGTTTTATATATATGTGAATATTTTTTTATGAAGTCCTTTCAATGATTATATGATAAATTTATATTACAATTATTAATTAGAATACAAAATTTCTAATGAATAAAATTGATAGATGCTAGATAATTCGTGGCTGTAGAGTAATAGATTATCGTTTTAGTGTTGCCGGAGAATTCAACACATACTCCGGTAAAATAAAACAGCTAGTAATGACACCATAAGTTTTTACGCGAAAAACCCGTAAAGGGAAAAAATGACAGGGCTTGACTCTGATGCACAAATCCACTATATGTTGATGATTACCAAGACTCCTTGTCCCACAGACGGGATATGGTTACTGGGTTTTCAAAGTTATAACGTCGACTGGCGATTTCCGGTTGGCGTTATTGGACGGTGATTACTGATGATAGACGGTGGCCGGTGATGGTTGACAGCGACGGAGTGCTTGACGGTGGTCGGTGGTTGTCGGCTCTTGATTTGACTATAGGCTTGGTAGATTTGTTATTTGTTTAACCTTTTAAATATTCCAGAAAACTTTCAAGACTGGTTTTATGACTTGATCCGAGCATGATTTGTCTTGGATTAGACTAATTTTGATAATATTGGGTTCTTCTTATTGAGTCGGTCAGTTTGACTGTAAGTTTACTGAAATCAGAATTTTTGATGAGTTTTTATTCGAAATTTGAATATTTCTCATTCAAAAAATCATATCGAGATCTATGTCTTTGCCCGAGATTCGTGCAGGATGATGGAGTTTTTAATGGGGATGTATCAAATATATTTAGAATTTCCACACATAATGGAATACTGAATTAATTAGGAAAAGTAACATTTTGGAAGTGGCAAATTAGTTTGTGATAATCTTAATTATTTTAATCTTGATAAGAAAGTTTATATATGTACGTTTATGTTTAAGTTATTATGTTATGATATTGGAGATGATGAAAATGACATATACAACAAGATAACTTATTTTATGATTTTGTTCTATTAGAATGTATAGTTCAAAGATAACATACAATTATCTTAAAAGATAGAGAATAAAGTAGACTAATTGATGATAATTAAGATTAAACTTAGAGGTAAATTTAATGATAAATATGTTAGGCATTCACGGTCTAAGATCCTTCAGGTTGGGGGTTTGAATTTGCTCTGACACAGATGACCTTAAGGAGGTGGTGTTAGGCACATTAAAGGTGATCGGAGGCTTGTAAAATAGCCCCTGGCTATTCCTTTTAAGAAAATTGAGATAAAGAGTAGGCTTTGAGTAGGGTTGTAAACAAACCGAGCCTAAGCGAGCTAGGGCTAGGATCGTGTCAGCTCGTGTTCGAGATAGCTCATGAATAATGTGTTCGTGTTCGACTTGAAAAACTAATTCGTGTTCGGGTTCGACTCATGTTTGGCTCTAAATTTGCTCGTTAAAATATAAAATTATTATAATAATTAATTTATATATATATAATTAAACAAACAAATATTTAAAAAAATTTTGTTTGTATAAAAATTAATTAATTATAACTTGTNTAATGATAAATATGTTAGGCATTCACGGTCTAAGATCCTTCAGGTTGGGGGTTTGAATTTGCTCTGACACAGTTGACCTTAAGGAGGTGGTGTTAGGCACATTAAAGGTGGTCGGAGGCTTGTATAATAGCCACTGGCTATTCCTTTTAAANATATAAATGCATAAGAATTGAGGGTATGTCTGGATGATTAGCAAAGCTTTCGGCTGACAAAGCTGAGTCCATAGTAGTGTACAAAGCAACTATAACAAGTGCAGGTATGACTCAACTTTCATATTCTTTAGCATCAACAAGCAGCAATTTGTGCCCCTTTACCTCTCCTATACCTCTCCTAACACAGTGGTAAAAGAAGAAAAGGAAGATCTAAACCCTATATATTCAATTCTTATACATTTACATGGGTAACACCTAAAATTTAATTTTTACAAATATGCCATACTATCTATTCAAAAATAGATGTATTTCATGTTCGAAAACTTAAAATAACTAATATTTTAACATGTAAATACATAGGAATTGGGTGGTACGTACGTAATTGCTCCAACAGGAAAATCAAAGTAGAAAATAGTGGGATGTGCATCACTTAGGCACGATACCCTCTCACTCTTGCTCTCGCACGATAGGACCGAATGGATATGCTCAGCAGCTGTGGAGGATCGAGCAGGGAGGGGCTTCGAAGGCAAGGATGGGGCTTCGGCTGTGTATGTTGCGATTCAGGGGTATCATCAAACGTTTGCCATGAACGCGAGAAGCGAAAGTTGGGCCGCAGGGTCGATCCCGCGGCCGGCTTTCCGATCTCTTTTGCTTCCTTTGGTCGCAAAGTTGGGAGCCAAAAGAAAAAGTTTCGTAAATGAGAAAAACCATGGGGTCTGACCCAGTTGAGGAAATCCACTATTGAATTGATGATTACAGAAATCTCTTATCCCACAGACGGGAAAAAGGTAACTATATTTTTCAGATTACAATGTTGACTGACTGTTGGCAGAGGTCGACGACGATTAGCGGTGGTTGACGACGGAGGTCGGCGGTGGTCGACGATGATCGGAGGTGGTCTTCGGCGGTCGGTGATGGTCTACGGTGATCGGCAGTGGTCAAAGACGGAGGTCGGCGGTAGTCGACAACGATCTGCGGTGATGTTGAGTTGCAGCTTCTCCTCAAGGTCTCAGACTCTCTCTCTAAACTTCAGTTTCCCCTCATGTGAGGGGTGGGGGTCTATTTATAGTGTTCTGAGTACAATTAATGCAAGAATATCAACTGTTTTGATTGGACGGTCCAGAGAGTTTCTTTCGATCAAGCGGCGTTTAATGGATATTTGAGTGCCTTAACGATGTCAAAATTTAGTGATATTGGGCTCGTTGGATTTGTGTTGTCGAGACGCTCAATTCAAGTATATGCTTGCTAGTGTCGACAACTGTTTGATCTTCCAAATGTGCCCATAAATCTTTTAAGTGTGGTTTAATGACTTAATTTGAGCTTGATTTAACTCGGATTAGACCAATTTTTATATCATTAGGTCAGTCTCATCGAGTCGGTCAGTTTGACTATAAGTTTGCTGAAATCGGAGCTCTAGATGAATTTTTATCATGATTTGAACATTTCTTGCTCNTTTTTTTTTTTTTTTCAAGACAAATCGAGCCGAAGACGAGCAAACAAACTTTTATTCGTGTTCGGCTCGTCTACATTATGAGTTTAAAATTTTTTCGTGTTTGGCTCGTTATTCTTGATGAATGAGTCGAACAAGAGCTACTTAACGAGCCAAACACGAGTTGTTTTCCAATAAAGAGCCAAATTGACAGCCCTAGGTCTCAAACTTGATATGTTAACTCATCAGCTCGCAAGACTCACAAGACCCAATTATACTTCTAAGGATGCATGGTTTACTCCATGATAAGATACATTGGGCAATTACATACAGATCCCCCAAAACCTGCTATTTAGAAATCAGCCATCCTCTTTCTCGCATTTTTCAAATTGTTACTCAAATATCAAAATTCATGAAAAAATCTCAACCCATATTTTTCATTTTTGTTAAATTCTCAGTAGTTTGATAGTGCTATTTGTAAATACATCGGTTCGGTAGCTAAAAAATAGATAAATGAGTGACTAATTTATAAATATTAATGTTTTGGGTGATCTATATGTAAAAATAACATGTCACTGATGTCAAAACCAAAAATTTAAGAAAATTTACATTCATACCTTGCAATTTTTATGTATTTACATATCTAAGACTTAATTTTTAATTTATATATATATATATATAGCGTAGTTGTTTCTGTAAAAATGTTCATTCTGCCCTTGTTTTGTGAAGTTGTTTAAAACAGAACTATGATAGCGACATATTTGATAATTCAGAAGTAGAAATTTATTTTGAAACATAACAAAAGTACAAATACACCACTTACTTAGCAGTGAGTATCAAAAGTGCTAAGAAAAAAAATAAATAAAATTACAAGTAAAATAATAATAATATTGTCTTTAACGTGAATGCGATAGATGTCTCCTCCTAAACTGTCCTCAAATAATGTTATCAATTCGCGATCACTACCATTTTTCTTCAAGCGATGTTTCTCTTAAAACTACAATTTTCCCATCAAGCTGAATAACAGCAATTAAATTTTTTTTACATGTATACCACCCAAATCTCTCATACCACTTAAGAATATACACTTTCTTAAATATATTGGTGGTATGCATCGAAGCTTAGGTGTTAGATATATAAATGNAAGTGCTAAGAAAAAAAATAAATAAAATTACAAGTAAAATAATAATAATATTGTCTTTAACGTGAATGCGATGGATGTCTCCTCCTAAACTATCCTCCAATAATGTTATCAATTCGCGACCACTTCCATTTTTCTTCAAGGGATGTTTCTCTTAAAGCTACAATTTTCCCATCAAGCTGAATAGCAGCAATTAAATTTTTTTTTTACATGTATACCATCCAAATCTCTCATACCACTTAAAAAAATACACTTTCTTAAATAGATTGGTGGTATGCATCGAAGCTTAGGTGTTAGATATATAAATGCATGAGAATTGAGGGTATGTCTGGATGCTTAGCAAAGCTTTCGGCTGGGTGATTGGCAAAGCTTTCGGCTGACAAAGCTGAGTCCATAGTAGTGTATAAAGCAACTATAACAAGTGCAGGCAGGACTCAACTTTCATATTCTTTAGCATCAACAAGCTGCAATTTGTGCCCCTTTACCTCTCCTAACACAGTAGTAAAAGAAGAAAAGGAAGATTTACATACATATATTCAATTCTTATACATTTACATGGGTAACACCTAAAATTTAATTTTTACAAATATGCCATACTATCTATTCAAAAATAGATGTATTTCATGTTCGAAAACTTAAAATAACTAATATTTTAACATGTAAATACATAGGAATTGGGTGGTACGTACGTAATTGCTCCAACAGGAAAATCAAAGTAGAAAATAGTGGGATGTGCATCACTTAGGCACGATACCCTCTCACTCTTGCTCTCGCATGATAGGACTGGATGGATATCCTCAGCAGCTGTGGAGGATCGAGGAGGGAGGGGCTTTGAAGGCAAGGAACGGGCTTCGGCTTTGTATGCTGCGATTCGGGGGTACTATCGAACGTTCCCCACGAACACGGGAAGCAAAAGTTGGGTCTCGGGGTCGATCCCGCGGCCGGCTTTCCGATCGCTTTTGCTTCCTTCGGTCGCAAAGTTGGGAGCCAAAAGAAAAAGTTTCGTAAATGAGAAAAACCATGAAGTCTGACCCAGTTGAGGAAATCCAATATTGAATTGATGATTACAGAAATTTCTTATCGCACAAATGGGAAAATGGTAACTTTATTTTTCATATTATAATATTGATTGACGGTTGACGGAGGTCGACGACGATTGGTGGTGGTTGACGACGGAGGTCGGCGGTGGTTGACGACGGAGGTCGGCGGTGGTTGACGACGGAGGTCGGCGGTGGTCGATGAAGGTTGGAGGTGGTCTTCGGAGGTCGGTGATGGTCTACGGTGATCGTCTACGGTGATCGACAGTAGTCGAAGACAGATGTTGGCTGTGGTCAACAACGATCGGCGGTGATGCTGAGCTGCAACTTCTCTTCAAGGTCTCAGACTCTCTCTCTAGACTTCAGCTTTCTCTCATGTGATGGGTGGGGGTCTATTCCTACACTATGTTTAATGTAGGAATATCAATATTTTGATCGGACGGTCCAAAAAGTTTCCTTCAAGCAAACAGCGTTTAATGAAAATTTGAGTGCCTTAACGATCTCAAAATTGAGTGATCTTGGGCTCGTTGGATTTGTGTTGTTGAGACGCTCAATTCAAGTATAGGCTTGCTAGTGTCGACAACTATTTGACCTTCGAAATGTGCCCATAAACCTTTTAAGAGTGGTTTAATGACTTGATTTGAGCTTGATTTAACTCGGATTGGACCAATTTTATATCATTAGGTCAGTCTCATCGAGCCGGTCAGTTTGACCATAAGTTTGCTGAAATTGGAGCTCTAGATGAATTTTTATCATGGTTTGAACTTTTCTTGCTCCAAATATCATCTCGGGATCCGTGTCATGTCTCGACATTCATGTCAGATGATGAAAATTTGTTGGTGGCGTAACACTTTTAAATGACCCCTTAGTTCCTTAGAACTGTTACTCACTTGATTTTAGTGTTATGATGATTTCTAACGTTCTCCCATAATTTAACCATTTTTTTTAATATTTTGCATTTTAATNTTCATGTCAGATGATGAAAATTTGTTGGTGGCGTAACACTTTTAAATGACCCCTTAGTTCCTTAGAACTGTTGTTCCTCAGAACTGTTACTCACTTGATTTTAGTGTTATGATGATTTCTAACGTTCTTCTATAATTTAACCATATTTTTTAATATTTTGCATTTTAATTTTTTAGTTCTATTAATGACATCTGGATGGGATTATGGTTCTTTATTCATGGGAGGTGTATGTGTTTATGTTATCATGGTTTTATTTTGATTGTCATGATGTTTTCATGATGATGTTTACTATAATTCAACTATACATTTTAATATTTTGATACTTTTTTCATTATATTAATTATATTTGAATATGATTATAGTGTTTTTTAGCATTTATTATAATTCATCTTATTAATTGTATAGGTGGGAATTATAATCGTTTATTTCAGCACGTATTATTTTCCTTCATTCTAAGTTAGAAATTATGTCACTGTGGTAGGTTGGATTGTGTTGCTACTTGTAACTTGTTTTCATTGTTTCAATGTTAAGTTGGAGATTGAATTGTGTTACTTGATCTGTTTTTGCTGGAGAATTCAGTTCATATTCAACTCTTTTTAGATTAAGTTTTCATTAAAATTTTGGGTTATGATGTTGTAGTTAATATTGATCTTCTTTTGATAAATGCTGTTGAAATGGAAATATTTTGTTACTATTTTAGAACATGACATAAGGCTCCATGACATAACATGAAGCTGCATGATATAACATAAAGCTTTAGGACATAACATGAACCTGCATGACAGGACATAAAATTGTTGCACAAGACATGAAGTCGTGGTACATAACATAATGCTGTTGGAAATGACATAAAGTTGTTGAATATGACTTAACATTACGTACATTTACATATATAATTTTATATCAATATAAAAGAATACCCTAGAGCTAATAAATAGGGGTCAACTGTGGAAATGAGAAAATGAGTCAGGGCACTCTCTTTTCTCACGGGTTGTTTCTCTCTCTTTCGTTCCTCGTCTTCTGCTTAATGCTGGTAGGATTTGAGCATAACACACATACATTATATAACCCTATGTTCTAAAAGAATTCAACTATAAATATATATAGTGCGATATTTTTTCAAGTATTTACCACATTGTGCCATTCATTGTTTGAGAATACCATTACTAAATTGGTGTATATCTTATATTATCACATATTTTAAAATTTTACAGTAAAAAATAATTTTAATTTTTTTAAAATATATTATGAATTTTGTTGTTTTTTTTGCAATTTATTTATTTTGTTGTTCCATTATCTTATTTATACATAAATTAATTTGTATTAAGATCATAATTAAATAAAGATAAGACTATTTTATATTTTAAACAAGAAAGATTTACATGCATTCACCTTACCTATAGTTGAGAATATGTATTTCAATTTTTGAAAGTTGAATTGAAATAATGATATTGTCTATGTGATTAAGAAATTTGAATGGTGTAAACATAAAATGCACAACTTGGATGTTAGATATATAAATACATAGGAATTAGATGGTATGTCTATGTAAATGCCCTATATACATTATTTGAGTGATGCTATAATCCCATTTATAATTAAAAAAAAAATCCTAATTTATTGATACTGAGTTCTTATAATTTTATTTTATGTAATGTTAAATTACTATACTTGGTACATCATCCACAAATTCTCGTCATTAGGCACGAATCTCGAGATAATATTTTGAGCAAGAAATATTTAAATTTTGATAAAAAGTCATTCAGAGCTCCGATTTCAACAAAATTATAGTCAAACTGACCGGCTCGATGAGAAGGAACCAATGATAGAATAATTAGCCCAATCCGAGTCATATCAAGCTCAAATCAAGTCATTAAACCATTTTTTGAAGATTTATGGACACATTTGGAAGGTCAAACTGATGTCGAATGTAGTAAGTTCTTAGTCGAATTGAGTGTCTCAATAAGATAAATCCAACGAGCCCAAGATTGTTCAATTTCGACATGGTTAAAACACTCAAATGCCCATCAAACGCCATGTGATCGAAGGATGCTCTCTGGACTGTCCGATCAAAATGTTCATACTCATGCATTAATTGCTCTAAGAACACTATAAATAGAGTCTCATTCATTTCATGAGGGAAGGAACTTGAGCCTTTAGAGAGAACTTGAGACTTTGAGAATAAGCTAAAGTCTAGCACCATCCCTACCATCGTCGATCGCCATCGGAAGCCGTCGACCACCACTTATCGTCGTTAACCACCACCGACCTCTACCGATCGTCTTTGACCACCGCCAATCGTCGTCGATTGACCACAACTGACCTCCGTCAATCACCGTCGAGCACTGCGGACCGCCGTCGACCACTATCAACTTTCGTCGACAACTACCAACCATCTTTGAGCACTATTGTCACTGTCGACCACCACTATTGAGCACTATTGTTCACAAATGTGTCCCATGCAATGGGACACATTTGGAAGGTGATGTCGAATATAACAAGTTCTTAGTTGAATCAAGTGTCTCAACAAGATAAATCCAACGAGCCCAAGATTGCTCAATTTTGACATTGTTAAGGCACTCAAATGTCCATCAAACATCATGTGATCGAAGGAAGCTCTCTGGACCGTCCGATCAAAATGTTCATACTCATGCATTAATTGCACTAAGAACACTATAAATAGAGCTCAACTCCTCTCATGAGAGAAGAAGCTTGAGCCTTGAGAGAGAACTTGNTTCTAGGGGTATGATTGCCATTTTATAATAATCATTCCCTTATAAATATATAAACATTGCCTGAAAAAAAAAGGGGAAACCTAAAATGAAATTATTGTTTTCTAGGAAATCATTAGTGACCCTCAATCTTTCTACTCTCCTCTCATGCTCTATCTCTTGGGTGTGATTCGCAGACATTTTTGGATTCAACATGTCATATATGACATTTTGTTTATTAGTGAATTTAACTATGCATGGTTTGAAATGACACCAACATTTTGAGCATGATAAGCATGTTTCATTAAAAGTTTTAGCGGAACGTTAATTTAGGTGGGATTAGGCATGAATTTAGGTAAATTTGATGCTAAATCATCTAAAAATCTATATATTTGATCCCTTTTTATTTTCTACCCACATATAAATTTATCATACAAATGTAACTTGTTGTTTGCTACCACACTTCTTCATTGTTATCATGTGTTAGAAAAAATCACAATAATCGAAAAACAATTCATTTTCTCACATGAAAATCTATCATGCACACACACATATTAGTTCATAGTAACATAAATGATACATGAGATTTTCTTTCATGAAAAATCATGAAAAAGAAAGAAATCACAACTCTTACTGAATGATGGAGTATGTCAATGCTAATAGGTGTTTCAGATATGAACAATACAGAAGATTACGAAAATCAAGCAACAATGGGCAATTGAGTCGATTATTTTTATAATAGGAGTACAAAATGTATGAGGAACACAATATGTTGATTGGTAATAGGTATCAAACATCAATTATTAGTTAGTGTCAAATGATGGTCAGTGAGGGACATCTATAATTAACCAATAGTGAGCAATCAGTTCATTCACTCTCTCCATAGATGACATGACTAAATAGTTCGAAAAATGGATGTCAAATGTTAGTGGGTGATAAATATATTTGTTAGCAACATATCAGATAACTAATAATAAGGAACATTAGAATTCAAACGATGGGTTGTAGTTGATTTCATTGATCTCTTTATAGACTATTAATAAACAAAGAGATTGAGAAAACAAGCATTGAATGTTGCTCTACACAAGCACATCTAACGTGGTTATTGATAGAAAATGGTGATTGAGAAGCCTATAAATCAAATGTTGATATGATCAACTCAGGATCCGTTTGGGGCAGCGATGCGGTGGCACCGCACCGCTGTTTTGTTTGTTTGGGTAAACTGCATTTTGACATATTTTTCAAAAAGTTGTCGTTGAAATTTACATTTTCCCACCTGTTCTAGCTAAGTGTTGTGGCAGTTGTCTAGCTGCTGTCTAACTTTTTTTTAAAAAAAAAATTATAATAGTCACTGCAGCTTTTTGAACATCAAGGTATTTTTCAACAGCCGAACAATACGAAAAACTCTAAAGGGAAAATCTCTCAAAACCCTTCTCCTTGTTTTTGTTTTATCGCATTTATCATTTTCTTACTTTTTCAATGTGAATTGTTCCACAACACTCGAAAAATTTGTCTCTCGTAAAATGGTTTCTACAGAATAAAAGGAAACTTAATAATTGAATGCTAGGGACAACTTTCGAGAATCCTCTTCCAAAATATAACTCAACCAAAAAAATACTAATGTCAGTTAGTCTATGATTGAAGACAATGAGATCTTAAAATAGGTAAATTTGAAAAATTACGAGGACTGCTCCCTGTAGGAGAGTTAGGGCCCCCATATGAAGAATATTATTAAAATTAGGAGAACAGTTTGACCAACTATGATCGGCCTTCTCCCGTCGGCCACGTCCAGCCGACTAGCTCCAGCCAGCCCTGACCAACTATAGTTGGCCATCTATAGGGGGGGACTTAATATGAAATTACTGTATTCTAAGAAATCATCTATGTCCATCTATCTTTCTACTCTCCTCTCATACTTTATTCCTTAGGTGTAATTTACAGACATTTTTGAATTCAACATGTAATACATGACATTTTGTTTATTAGTGAATTTTACAATGCAAGGTTTGCAATGACACCAACAATTTAAGCTTGATAAGCATGGTTCAATAAAAGTTGTAGTGGAACCTTAATTTAGGTGGGATAAGGCAAGGATTTAAGTAAATTAGATGCTAAATGATATAAAAATCAGTATATTTAATCCCTTTTTATTTTATACTTACATATAAATTAATCATATAAATGTGAATTTTTTTTTTGCCTCCACACTTATTCATTGTTATCATGTCTTAGAAAAATTCACAATAATCAAACAAGTATTCATTTTCTCTCATGAAAATCTATCATGCGCACAAATAAATAAGTTCAGAGCAACATAAATGATACATGATATTTTTTTTCTTAAAAAAATCATGAAAAATAGAACAAAATTTGTAAAGCTTAATGAATGATGGACAATGTTGATAAGTGTTTTAGATATGATCAATAGAGAAGACTACGAAAATGAAGCAACAACAGCCAATTGATTCGATTATATTTATAATTGGAGTACGAACTGTACGAGGTACGAACTGTACGAGGATCACAGTATGTTGACTAGTAATAGATATTGGACATCAATTTATTAGTTAGTGTCAAATGATGTTCAATGAGGGACATCTATAACAGACCAATAGTGAGCAATCAGTTCATTCACTCTCTCAATAGAAGACATGAACAAATAGTTTGAAAAATGGATTTCAAATGTTAGTGGGTGATACATATAGTTGTTAGCAATATATCGGATAACTATCAACGAGGCACATTAATATTCAGACATGAGCTATAGTTGATTATATTGATTTGTTTATAGAATATTAATAAACATAGTGACTGAGATAACAAACATTGAATGTTGCTCTGCATAAGCACATCTTACGTTGGTTATTGATAGATAATGGTGATTGAGAAGGCTATAAATCAGGCGTTGATAAATGATCAACTCAAGATCCGTTTAGAGTGTCAGAGTGGTGGCGGTCTGACACAACACCGCAGTTTTGTATGTTGCGGTAAACTGTATTTTCACAGGTTTTTCAAAAAAATGTTGTTGAACTTTGTCTTTTCTTATCAAATTTGGCTAGGTGCCGTGACAGCTTTCTAGATACGGTCTGACTTTTTCCAAAAAAAAAAAGTTTGTAATAGCTAACGCAACTTTTTAAAAATCAGATTAACTTTAAATAGCATCACAACTATCACATAAGTGACTTTTTCGCTTTACCAACCTAACAAAACTTTTGGCTCCTAGAAAACAATCATTTCCTTTGCAAGATGAACCAAAAGCATTGCAATCATGGATCCAAGTTGCATTATAATCAATTCAATAAAAAACATGGTAAAATTAACATTAAAATTTGGCCTTATCTTAAAGAATTATGTAATTAAAATATTAAAAAAATTTAAAAATAATGGTCTAGAGGATGAAGAGGGGCATTGGCATGATGGACAAGGAGGAAGACAAAATACTGACAATGCCATATATCGAGAGGGGAGCCATAAAAGGACAATGATTAAATAGTTTTATATTTATCAACAGCTTTTGAGGTCTTTTTGGTCTTTTATTATTTATTTTATTTTTATTTTTATTTTTATTTCATTTTTTACGGTTCCCGTGAACAACAGTACCGTTAAATTGTTTGATTTAATTATTATCTAAATAATTCTGTGAAAAAAAAATGAAATTTTTTATATAATTACTTAGAGATCCCCTAAAATATTGATATTTGCGAAATAATGTCACAGACCAAAAATCACCCAACAGCTTGGTTTAGGACTAAAAAATATTATTTAATTCTTGGGCTGCTTATCACCCAAAAAGTTTTTTTTGGAGGTGACAAGTGGTATCAGAGCAGATTATTGTCTGTTTGGTATATGAACTCTCTATGATTCAGTTAGACCCTCGGAGAAGCCAATTCGTGACGTGGATGTCACGTGATTGGGTGGAGGAAAATGTCACGGACAAAAAGTCCCACATCGGCTAGGTTTATGGCCGAAAATCAGTATATAAATCCTTGAACCCGAAGAACTCTCTTGGTATTGTTTTTGAAATGCCTAATTTTATAAAAATGAAACATATGAGTTGGGGTTTTATGATAAATTTTGATACGTGAGGGTTTGAAAAACGAATGATAGACGAGTGGTTTGTGATTGCCCCAAAAAAATGATCCACATTATCATGATCAAAAGTTATAGTAATAATGTATAATTCTCATAGATTAATTTTAAGATAAATGTACTAAAAAAAATCATTAATTATATTCATTTTAATGTAAATGCAGAAAACCCCTTCATAAATTAGAAATTAGCGGAATTTTTTTTTTTTTTTGTTCCAGAAGAGAAACCATGGACGGATTTAATGGAGACAGGAGAAGCAAAGTTTGAAGGAGGAGGAGGGGAAGAAGTGGAGTACCAAGAGGCCGAAGTTGAAGCCGACGACGACGTTGTTGGCGATGGACATGGAAGCGAGCTCGAGATCGCCGAGATGGCCGGCGAAGGCCTGAGTTATGACGTTCATGCTGTATGTCACAACGCGGCTGAAGATCGCCGGTCCGGCGACTCTCCATAGCTTCTTTGATTCAATCCACACTCTCTTCCCCAACTCCTCCTCCTCCTCCTCTTCTTCTTCTTCTTCCCCCTTTCTCAGCAGAAGCCCCTCCTCCATCTCTCTCCCTCTCTCGCTCTCTCCCTCTCCCCCTTTCTCTCTCCCTTTCCCCCTCTGCTAGAATTGGAATTGTAAATTCCGTTTGAAAAATAAATATGGTCCGAGAGTATGTAAAATTGTCAAAATAGTAGAAATGAGTTAACATGAATCTCGAGAAAATTTAACGGACATTAAGATAAAAGTACGTGTCAAAGATGGCCCATCAATATGGGAACCACGTCAGTAAAAGACCAAAAATGTCCTTTTTGACCAGCTACAGCTTTCTTACAATAAGACTTTGGGCCGATTGAACAATGGCCAAAAGAGCCAAAGATCACAACTTATCCAAACAAGGAGAGGACTCACTAAAACTCTCGCCCCAAACATCACCAGAAGTCTTGTAGGAGACTCTAAGGCTCTTCAAGAGTAATTCCAGTTCACCAAATACTCACTAAAGTCCTCCGGATGGATCCCTTACTAAAGGGGTAAGTTACCTATCAGATTATGGTGATTGATCACCCTCTGCTTGATAGTTTAGCTCTGCCCTAACAACATGAGTTTCACGGCCAAGGCTTAACCGTCGACAGTCGGACCAAGATAATCGATCAACTGACTAAGGTCAATTGAATGAAGTTCATACAATAGAGCAAAGTCCGGACGACCAAAAGATCACTATGCCCGCCCGACTGCCTAAACTCAACTGAGTCGACCAAATGTGCTTGGTCGAACTAGAGGTCTCAAACCATTGTTGACCGAACGACATGATAGTAGAATCGTGGGCTACTCTATTTTCTGTATGCCCCAAAATATCCTGTAACACTGTCATGAAAGTAGGAGCAACCATGTAATTGTCAATTTTTAACCCCTATGCACATAAATTGAGGGGTCATTTCTATATCAAAGGGCTAATCAATCACCTTTAAAAGAGTTATATTCTTACCATGCACTCTCTTTCTCTCCTTATTTCTTACTCTCTCTCTCTCTCTCTCTCTCTCTCTCGTTTTACATTTTATTCCTTGGTGTGATTTACACGACAATTTCAAATTGAGTAAAGTGTCAACATAGTCTCTGACTATTTATATGATGTCATTTTAATATCAAAGTTTATAGAAATGTCAAAATAATCCACATATTATATATATATTTTAAATATAATCGAGTAATATTTTAACACTTCTACATACTTTGGGACTAAAACGACCCCATTTAAATAGTCAGGGGCTATTTTGATACTTTACTCTTCTCTTATTCAACATCCCTGAATTATTTTAAAATTGAGTTATAATAGTTTTTTATGAGGGTTATTTCTGTCCCAATTTAAAGAGTTTTAGGACTATTTTGACACAACACTATTTTTACACTTTACTCTAAAATTATATATTTATTGCATATAATTCTTATATATTTGCAATTCGTTTGAGTATAATAGCTATAGTAAATATGTACGTAAATTAAAAATTAAACGATATATTCTCTCTTTAGAATTTATTGTGGCGAGCTTGAGTTTAGCAGACTTCATTCTTGAACATCTCCTGCCGATAAGATGTATGACGACGTAGCCGTCGATGGTTGACCTTCTGGACGTATCAGTTGATGATTGGTCGTCTGAACGTGCGATTTCTCTTCGAACATCAAAAAAATTATTCATTTAATGTGTAAATTTTGTTTAAAAAGTGTGAAGCATTATTTAGACCCTGCCAGCATGAGGCAGGCAGAAGATTCCACTTCCGTATTCAATTTTTCGTTTGCCAAGGTTATTTAAATTAAAATAAATTATTTCATTTATATGTGGACATTATTTGGCGTGCTTCCTCATGGCCTTATCTGATCAAATTCATAAAAAATAAAAGTAAAAAAAAATAAAAAAAAATAAAAAATTTACATAAATATCATATAACTTTTTAGTATTTATATACTGGCACCTAAATTAGGTTTCAAAATCTATATATATGAGAATATGCTTTTCACTTTTTAATATGATTTAATAGTGATATTTTTAATGTTATATTTAAGATTTAAGTGATTTGGATTGGCTGTGAATTTAGCTCGAAGAATATTAATCACTTGAAAATCTATTTGAATTTCGGCTCGAATCAAAATTATATCAAAATAAATAGGCCGAGTTGTATTAGTCGAAACTTTGAATCGAAATTTTTTCAAGCTGATTTTGAGTCACACTGATCAGCTCGAATAGTCTGGAGATCGGCTCGAAGCATTTTTGTTTATATATAATGTTCAAGAAAATCAAATATAATGAGACACGAGCCAAATACGACCTGAAGCGGATTCAAACTGAGTCGACTTCAAGCCGATTTCTAACCATAATGGATCCACATAACTGAAATTGACCTCTTCGTTTCGATTTCAAGCCTGATTGAGCTCATTTAGTTTCAAGCCGAGCTGACTCGAAATCTAATAAGACGAGTCTTGGGCCGATTTCACTCAACCCCAACTCACCTCGAAATCTGATTCTTATCATCTCCCTAATTTAGGTGTTAGTTATATAAATACAAAAAAATTTGCGTGCTAAATTGGGATAATTTTTACCTTTTGAGGCCCAATAAGAATACGAAGCAATGTTTTCTTTTTTAAATTATTTTTTTATTTTTTTATGAAGTCCTTTCAATGATTATATATGCTACAATGTATTAAAGTGATCTTAGGCTAAATTTATATTACAATTATTAATTATAATACAAAATTTCTAATGAATAAAATTGATACATGCTAGATAATTCGTGGCGGTAGAGTAATAGATTATCATCTTAGTGTTGTCGGAGAATTCAACACATACTTGGGTAAAAGAAAACAACCAGTAATGACACCAGAAGTTTTTACGCGAAAAACCCGTAAAGGGAAAAAATGACAGGGCTAGACCCTGATGCACAAATCCACTATATGTTGATGATTACCGAGACTCATTGTCCCACAGAAGGGATATGGTTACTTGTTTTTCAAAGTTATAACGTCGACTGGCGATTTCCGGTTGGAGTTATTGGACGATGATTACTGATGATAGTGTTGGTTGACAACGACGGTAGTGCTCGACGGCGGTTGGTGGTTGTCGACGCTTGATTTGACTATAGGCTTGCTTGATTCGTTATGTTTTTTAACCTTTTAAATATTCCAGAAAACTTTCAAGACTGGTTTTATGACTTGATTCGAGCATGATTTGACTTGAATTGGACTAATTTTGATAACATTGGGTTTTTTTTGTTCAGTCGGTCAGTTTGATTGTAAGTTTACTGAAATCAAAGTTCTTGATGAGTTTTTAGTCGAGATTTGAATATTTCTCATTCAAAAAGTCATATCGAGATCTGTTTCTTTCCCCGAGATTCATGCAGGATGATGGAGTTTTTAATGGGGATGTATCAAATATATTTAGAATTTCCACACATAATGGAATATTGAATTAATTAGGAAAAGTAACATTTTGTTTGAATAAGTGACAAATTAGTTTGTGATAATCTTAATTATTTTAAGCTTGATAAGAAAGTTTATACATATATATGTTTATGTTTAAGTTATTATGTTAAGATATTGGAGATGATGAAAATGACATATACAACAAGATAACTTATTTTATGATTTTGTTCTATTAGAATATATAGTTCAAAGATAACATACAATTATCTTAAAAGATAGAGGATAAAGTAGACTAATTGATGATAATTAAGATTAAACTTAAGAGGTAAATTTAATGATAAATATGTTAGGCATTCCCGGTCTAAGGCCTCTCAGGTTGGGGGTTTGAATTCCCTCTGACACAGTTGACCTTAAGGAGGTGGTGTTATGCACATTAAAAGTGGTCGGAGGCTCGTATAATAGCCATTGGCTATTCCTTTTAAAAAAAATTGAGATAAAGAGTAGGGTCCGAGTAGGGTTGTAAACAAATCGAGCCTGAGTGAGCTAGGGCTAGGATCGTGTCAGCTCGTTCGAAATTGGCTCGTGTTCGAGATAGCTCGTGAATAATGTGTTCGTGTTCGACTCGAAACAATTTTCCCATCAAGGTCAATAACAACAATTTTTTTTTTTTACATGTATACCACCCTCTCATACCACTTAAAAAAATACACTTTCTTAAATAGATTGGTGGAAGCTTAGGTGTTAGATATATAAATACATAAGAATTGAGGGTATGTCTGGATGATTAGCAAAGCTTTCGGCTGACAAAGCTGAGTCCATGGTAGTGTACAAAGCAACTATAACAAGTGCAGGAATGACTCAACTTTCATATTCTTTAGCATCAACAACCTGCAATTTGTGCCCCTTTACCTCTCTTAACACAGTAGTAAAAGAAGAAAAGGAAGATTTACATAGGTAACACCTAAACTTTAATTTTTACAAATATGCCATATTATCTATGCAAAACTAGTTGTATTTCATGTTCGAAAACTTAAAATAAGTAATATCTTAACATGTAAATACATAGGAATTGGGTGGTATGTACGTAATTGCTCCAACAGTAAAATCAAAGTAGAAAATAGTGGGATGTGCATCACTTGGGCATGATACCCTCTCACTCTTGCTCTCGCATGATATGACCGAATGGATATCCTCAGCAGTTGTGGAGGATCGAGCAGGGAGGCTTTGAAGGCTAGGAAGGGGCTTCGGTTTTGTATGTTGCGATTCAGGGGTATTGTAGAACGTTCCCCATGAACACGGGAAGCGAAAGTTGGGCCGCGGGGTCGATCCCGCGGCCGGCTTTCCGATCGCTTTAGCTTCCTTCGGCCGCAAAGTTGGGAGCCAAAAGGAAAAGTTTCGTAAATAAGAAAAACCATGGGGTCTGACCCAGTTGGGGAAATCCACTATTGAATTGATGAATACAGAAATCCATTATCCCACAGACGGAAAAATGGTAACTATATTTTTCAGATTACAATGTTGACTTACGGTTGGCAGAGGTCGACGGCGATTGACGGTGGTTGACGACGGAGGTCGGCGGTGTTCGACGACGGTCGGCGGTTGGTGATGGTCTACGACGATTAGAGGTGGTCGAAGACGTAGATCGGCGATGGTCGATAATGATCGGCGGCGATGCTAAGCTGCAGCTTCTCCTCAAGGTCTCATGCTCTCACTCTAGACTTAAGCTTCCCCTCATGTGAGGGGTGTGGATCTATTTATAGTGCTCTGAGTGCAATTAATGCAGTAATATCAATCATTTTGATCGGACGGTCCAGAGAGTTTCATTCGATCATGCGGCGTTTAATGAACATTTGAGTGTCTTAACGAAGTCAGAATTGAGTGATCTTGGGCTCGTTGGATTTATATTGTCGAGACGTTCGACTCAAGTATAGACTTGCTAGTGTCGACAACTGTTTTACCTTCCAAATGTGTCCAGAAATCTTTTAAGGGTGATTTAATGACTTGATCTAAGCTTGATTTGACTCGGATTGAACCAATTTTTATATCATTAAGTTAGTCTCATCGAGTCAGTCGGTTTGACTATAAGTTTGCTGAAATCAAAACTCTGGATGAATTTTTATCATGATTTGAACTTTTCTTACTCCAAATATCATCTCAGGATCCGTGTCATGTCTTGACATTCATGTCGGATGATGAAAATTTGTTGGTGGCGTAATACTTTTGAACGATCTTAGTTCCTTAGAACTGTTACTCACTTGATCTTAGTGTTACGATGATTTCCAACGTTTTCCTATACTTCAACCATATTTTTTAATATTCTGCATTTTAATTTCTTAATTCTATTAATGACATCTGGATGGAATTATGGTTCTTTATTCATGGAAGGTGTATATGTTTATGTTATTATAATTTTATTTTGAATGTTATGATGTTTTCATGTTGATGTTCACAATAATTCAACAATACATTTTAATATTTTGATGCTTTTTCATTATATTAATTATATTTGAATATGATTATAGTGTTCTTTTAGCATGTATTATAATTCATCTTATTAATTGTATAGGTGGGAATTATAATGGTTTATTTCAGCACTTATTATTTTCCTTCATTCTAAGTTAGAAATTATGTCATTGTGGTAGGTTGGATTGTGTTGCTACTTGCAACTTGTTTTCGTTTTTTCATTGTTAAGTTGGAGATTGAATTGTGTTACTTCATCTGTTTTGGCTGGAGAATTCAGATCATATTCAACATTTTTTAGATTAAGTTTTCATTAAAATATTGGATTATGATGTTGTAGTTAACGTTGATCTTCTTTTGATAAATGTTGTTGAAATGAAAAGATTTTGTTACTATTTTGAAACATGACTTAAGACTCCATGACATAATATGAAGTTGCAAGACATAACATAAAACTGTAGGACATAACATGAAGCTGCAGGACATGACATAAAATTGTTAGACAATACATGAAGTAGTTGTACATAACATAATGTTATTGGAAATGACATAAAGTTATTGAATATGACTTAACATTACGTACCATTACATACATAATTTTATATCAATATAAAACAACATCCTAGAGCTAATATATATATATATATATATATGATGTATTTCAATTTTTGAAAGTTGAAATAATGATATTTTCTAGGTGATTAAGAAATTTGAATGGTATAAACATAAAATGCACAACTTGGATGTTAGATATATAAATAAAGAAGAATTAGATGGCATGTCTATGTAAATGNAATGCTGTTGAAATGGAAATATTTTGTTACTATTTTAGAACATGACATAAGGCTCCATGACATAACATGAAGATGCATGATATAACATAAAGCTTTAGGACATAACATGAAGCTGCATGACAGGACATAAAATTGTTGCACAAGACATGAAGTCGTTGTACATAACATAATGCTGTTGGAAATGACATAAAGTTGTTGAATATGACTTAACATTAGGTACATTTACATATATAATTTTATATCAATATAAAAGAATACCCTAGAGCTAATAAATAGGGGTCAACTGTGGAAATGAGAAAATGAGTCAGGGCACTCTCTTTTCTCACGGGCTGTTTCTCTCTTTTTCTTTCCCCCTCTTCGACTTAATGCTAGTAGGATTTGAGTATAGCGCATATATATTATATGACCCTATGTTCTAAAAGAATTCAACAATATATATATATATATAGTGCGATATTTTTTCAAGTATTTACCACATTGTGCCATTCATTGTTTGAGAATACCATTACTAAATTGGTGTATATCTTATATTATCACATATTTTAAAATTTTACAGTAAAAAATAATTTTAATTTTTTTAAAATATATTATGAATTTTGTTGTTTTTTTTTGCAATTTATTTTTTTTGTTGTTCCATTATCTTATTTATACATAAATTAATTAGTATTAAGATCATAATTAAATAATGATAAGACTATTTTATATTTTAAACAGGAAAGATTTACATGCATTCACCTTACATATAGTTGAGAATATGTATTTCAATTTTTGAAAGTTGAAATAATGATATTTTCTATGTGATTAAGAAATTTGAATGGTGTAAACATAAAATGCACAACTTGGATGTTAGATATATAAATAAATAAGAATTAGATGGTATGTCTATGTAAATGCCCCCATATACATAATTTGAGTGATGTTATAATCCCATTTATAATTAAAAAAAATCCTAATTTATTGATACTGAGTTCTTATAATTATATTTTATGTAATGTGAAATTATTATACTTGATACATCATCTATAAATTCCCATCATTAGACACAAATCTCGAATTAATATTTTGAGCAAGAAATATTTAAATTTTGAGAAAAAGTCATTCAAAACTCCGATTTCAACAAACTATAGTCAAACTGACCGGTTCGATGCGAAGAAACCAATGATATAATAACTAGCCCAATCCGAGTCAAATCAAGCTCAGATCAAGTCATTAAACCATTTTTTGAAGATTTATGGACACATTTAGAAGGTCAAACTGATGTCGAATATAACAAGTTTTTAGTCAAATCGAGTGTCTCAACAAGATAAATTCAACGAGCCCAATATTGCTCAATTTCGACATCGTTAAGACACTCAAATGTCCATCAAAAACCATGTGATCGAAGGAAGCTCTCTGGATCGTCCCATCAAAATGTTCATACTATGCATTAATTGCACTAAGAACGTTATAAATAGAGTCTCACTCCTCTCATGAGGGAAGGAGCTTGAGCCTTGAGAGAGAACTTGAGACTTTGAGAATGAGCTAAAGTCCAACACTATCCCTACCATCGTCGATCGCCATCGATAGCCGTCGACCACCACCTACCGTCGTTAACCACCACCGACCTCCACCGATCGTCTTCGACCACTGCCGATCGTTGTCGATTGACCACCACTGACCTCCGTCAATCACCGTCGAGCACTGCCGACCGCCGTCGACCACTATCAACCGTCGTCGACCACTATCAATCGTCATCGACAACTACCAACTATCTTCGAGCACTATTGTCATTGTTAACCACCCCAACTATCGTCGACCACCGCTGACCGCCGTCGATCACTACTAATCGTTGTAAACCACCACAAACAAGACACCGTCAATCAATGTTGTAACTTGGAAAATATAGTAATTTTTTCCCGTATGTGGGACAAAAGATGTTTATACCTTGGCCAAGCCTCGTGATTTTTCTCTATATGAGTTTTCCACGTAAAGCTTTTAATTTCATCACTATTTCTTTTTTCTTTTACTTGAGTTTGTATTGAATTCTCGCGCAATATTAAGACGATAATTCATTATTCTGTCATCGCAAATTTTCTAACACGTAAATAAAAAAAATTTAAAAAATTTTATCGTTCTCACGAAATAACTTCAGGAGACATTCAAAACGCGTCGATATTCACTGTAATAAAACAAAACTCCGCATTCTTAAACGAAACCTACATTTCATAAAGCTAGCACTTTGATGGCATAAAGATCAAAAAAATGGGCACGTATGCGACATGCGTGTTGCTTTTCTTATGCGGTTGATGGTTGGACACGCGGCGCGCAATCAGGACCTAGCAGATGCGGATTGGAGTTTCATACTATTTATTACACACTAATCCCTCAGTCAGACAGAATGAACTGCCTGTAACTTCTGAGCAGCATACAGCAAAGTGTTTTCAACACAAAGAAGACATGTGGCAGTCTATTTTGTTTGAGCAGGAGTTTCNAATTTATTGATACTGAGTTCTTATAATTATATTTTATGTAATGTGAAATTATTATACTTGATACATCATCTACAAATTCTCATAATTATGCACGAAACTCGAGATCATATTTTGAGCAAGAATTATTTAAATTTTGATAAAAAGTCATCTAGAGCTTCGATTTCAACAAACTTATAGTTAAACTGACCAGCTCGATGAGAAGGAACCAATGATATAATAAATGTCTCAATCCGAGTCAAATCAAGCTCAAATCAAGTCATTAGACCACTTTTTGAAGATTTAGGGACACATTTGGAAGGTGATGTCGAATATAGCAAGTTCTTAGTCGAATCGAGTGTCTCAACAAGATAAATCCAACAAGCCCAAGATTGCTTAATTTCGACATTGTTAAGGCACTAAAATGTCCATCAAACGCCATGTGATCGAAGGAAGCTCTCTGGACCATCCGATCAAAATGTTCATACTCATGCATTAATTACACTAAGAACACTATAAATAGAGCCCCACTCTTCTCATGAGGGAAGGAGCTTGAGCCTTGAGAGATAACTTGAGACTTTGATAATGAGCTAAAGTCCAGCACCATCCCTGCCACATACCGTCTTTAACCACCACCAACCTTCATCGATCGTCTTCAACCACCGCCGATCGTCGTCGATTGACCACTGCTGACCTCCGTCAATCACCGTCGAGCACTGTCGACCGTCATCGACCACTATCAACTGTCGTCGACAACTACCAACTATATTCGAGCACTATTGTCATCGTTAACAACCCTAACTATCGTCGACCACCGCTGACCGTCGTCGATCACTACTAATCGTTGTCAACCACCACAAACTAGACGCCGTCAGTCAATATTATAACTTGGAAATTCTAGTAATTTTTTCCCGTCTGTGAGACGAGAGATATTTATATCTGGGTCAGGCCTCATGGTTTTTCCCTATATGGGTTTTCCACGTAAAAATTCTAGTTTCATCACTGTTTCTTTTTTCTTTTACTTGAGTATGTGCTGAATTCTCGTGCAACATTAAGACAATAATTCATTACTCTGCCGCCACAAATTTTCTAGCACGCATCCATACTCTTTTTTTTTCCTCACTATGACTTCGTTTGAAGCTCCTTTAAAATCACATCCGTCAAACTGAGAAGACTAACTGCGATTTAAAATAGAAAAATTTATCGTTCTTACGAAATAACTTCAAGAGACATTCAACACGTATCGATATTCACTATAATAAAACAAAACTTCACCGCCTTCTCAAACGAAACCTACATTTCATAAAGCTAGCACTTTGATGGCATAAAGATCAAAAAAAATGGGCACATGTCATATTCCTGTATCCATAAAATGCGGCATGCGTGTTGCTTTTCTTATGCACTTGATAGATCTGACACGTGGCCGCAATTAGGACCTAGCAATGGAGTTTCATACAATTGATTGCACACTAATCCCTCATCAGACTGAATGAACTGCCTGTAATTTGTGAGAAAGCATACAGCAAAGTGTTTTCAACACAAAGAAGACATGTGGCAGTTGATTTTGTTTGAGCAGGATGAGTTGAACTCAACATTTGGACATACTTCATTAAACCACTTTTTGAAGATTTAGGGACACATTTGGAAAGTGATGTCGAATATAGCAAATTCTTAGTCGAATCCAGTGTCTCAACAAGATAAATCCAACAAGCCTAAGATTGCTTAATTTCAACATTGCTAAGGCACTCAAATGTCCATCAAACGCCATGTGATCGAAGGAAGCTCTCTGGACCATCCGATCAAAATGTTCATACTCATGCATTAATTACACAAAGAACACTATAAATAGAGTCTCACTCCTCTCATGAGGGAAGGAGCTTGAGCCTTGAGAGATGAGTTGAGACTTTGATAATAAGCTAAAGTCCAGCACCATCCCTACCATCGTCGATCGCCATCGGTAGCCGTCGACCACCACCTACCGTTTTTAACCACCACCGACCTCCATCGATCGTCCTCAACCACCGCCGATCGTCGTCGATTGACCACTGCTGACCTCCGTCAGTCACCGTCGAGCACTGTCGACCGCCGTCGACCACTATCAACCGTCGTCGACAACTACCAACCATCTTCGAGCACTATTACCATCGTTAACCACCCCAACTATCGTCGACCACCGTTGACCGTCGTCGATCACTACTAATCGTTGTCAACCACCATAAACCAGACGTCGTCAATCAATGTTGTAACTTGGAAAATCCAGTAACTTTTTCTCGTTTGTGGGACAAGGGATATTTATAACTGGGCCAAACCTCATGGTTTTTCCCTATATGGGTTTTCCACGTAAAACNGAGACTTTGAGAATGAGTTAAAGTCCATCCCCATTCCTACCATCGTCAATCGTCATCGGTAGCCGTCGACCACCACCTACCGTTATTAACCACCACCTACGTCATTAACCACCACCGACTCCACCGATCGTCTTCGACCACCATCGATCGTCGTCGATTAACCACTGCCGACCTCCGTCAATCACCGTCAAGCACTGTCAACCGCCGTCGACCACTGTCAACCGTCGTCGACAACTACCATTTGTCTTCGAGTACTATTGTCATCGTTAACCACCCCAACTTTCGTCGACCATCGTTGATCGCCGTCGATCGCCACTAATTGTTGTCAACCACCTCAAACTAGACGCCGTCAGTCAATGTTGTAACTTGAAAAATCTAGTATTTTTTTCCTGTATATATGATAAGGGATATTTATAACTGGGTCAGGCCTCGTGATTTTTCCATGTATGGGTTTTCCACGTAAAACTTCTAGTTTCATCATTGTTTCTTTTTTCTTTTACTTGAGTATGTGCTGAATTCTCGTGCAACATTAAGACGATAATTCATTACTCTGCCGCCGCAAATTTTCTAGCACGCATCAATACTCTTTTTTTTTTCCTCACTATGACTTCGTTTGAAGCTCCTTTAAAATCACATTCGTCGAACTCAGAAAACTAACTGCGGTTAAAATAGAAAAAAAATTATCGTTCTTATGAAATAACTTCAGGAGACATTCAACACACTTCGACCTTCACCGTAACAAAACAAAACTTCACCGCATTCATAAACCAAACCTACATTTCATGAAGCTAGCACTTTGATGGCATAAAGATCAAAAAAATGGGCACATGTATGCGACATGCGTGTTGCTTTTCTTATGCGGTTGATGGTTGGACACGCGGCGCGCAATCAGGACCTAGCATATGCGGATTGGAGTTTCATACTATTTATTACACACTAATCGCTCAGTCAGACAGAATGAACTGCCTGTAACTTCTGAGCAGCATACAGCAAAGTGTTTTCAACACAAAGAAGACATGTGGCAGTCTATTTTGTTTGAGCAGGATGAGTTGAAACTTAACATTTTGACATACTTTATTGGGGCATTTATATACAACCACCCAATTGACATGCAGGACGTGAAGAACGTTAATAGCTCGAAAATTGATTTAAATTTCGATCTGATCAACATAAATGAACCAATTTATTAGTAAAAATTTTGGATCAATTTTTTTTTTGTCGATGTTGGCACGTAATATTATTTATTAATAAAAATATAATATATATATATATAATGCAAAGTAAAGTTGAATGTGACGAGTCAGAAGCTAATTTTGAGCTGGAATGAATCCAAATAACTCAATTTGAGCAAATTAGCTTCTTTTTTTTTTTTCTGGAACGAGCTGATTCCGAGCCGCAACTGGTCCAAATAACTCAATTTGACCTAGCTCGTTTCAATTTGAAGCTGAATCTAGCTCTATTCAATTTTGGATTGACTCGGCTCGAAATGAAATATAACGAGCTACATGCCAATTTCAAACTGCAATAAACCTATTCAAGCAGATTTCCAGACAACCAAGCTTGGCTTGAAAACTGATCGTAAAGAGACCTATTTATATATAGTTAAGTATCTAACATCTAAGCTTTTCTTTTTTTGCGTTAATATTATTCAAATTTTTATATCACATAAAAATTATCATCATTTTGACTTTTAAAAAGTTAAATGGCCATTTTCTTGCTTAGATAAGATGATAAGTACATAAAAAATAAAGTTTAGATTTGTAAATATGTAAATACATATGAATTGAATGGTATATATATAAATGAAATTAAAGAACTTTTAATGGACAAAAATTTTGATGCCACTGCTGGCCCTAGGGGTGTAAACGAGGCTCAGCTCGTGTTCGGCTCGTTTATATTTCGAGCTCAGAAATTGTGTTCATGTTCGGCTCGTTTGCTTAGCGAGCCGAACACGAGTCGTTCACGAACAAAGAGTCATTTTGACAACTCTAATCACGTAGCTATCAGATGTTAAANAATAAAGTTATATATATTAAGTTTAAAAAATAAAATGAAAATTACTCATTTTTAACATTATTAAAATTGTGTTAAACCCATTTTTAAAGTAAATCTAACGTTTTTGAATGCCAACCTGGAATATATCCTGCGGCTTTTCTTAATCACCTGCTTTAAAACTAGTGCTACAAAGACTAAGGGGTGCAAACAAGCCGAACACGAGCGAGCCCAGGCTCAGCTCGTGTTTGGCTCATTTATATTTCGAGCTCAGAAAGTGTTTTCATGTTCGGCTCGTTTGCTTAGCGAGCCGAACACGAGTCGTTCACGAACAAAGAGTCATTTTGACAACCATAATCACGTAGTTATAAGATATTAAGGATTGAGCCAAGATTTAAAACATAATTTGAATTTAATTTAATAATTTTTGTTCTATTTTCTTCATAAATACTTTTAATTAATTATAAATCTTTGTAGTCTTGTAATCAATTAAATTCTTTAAAAATACTACTCATCAAAGATATATATATATAATTGATTCGTAGTATTTCGAGCCAAAACGAGCCGAACACGGACGAACAAATATTTATTCGTGTTGTTTGTGTTGTTCGTGTTCATCTCGTTAACTTAGCAAACGAGCCGAACACGAGCTTCTTAACGAGCCGAACACGACCTGTTCGTGAATAACGAGCCGTTTTGACAGCCCTAACAAAGACTAAATAATAAATCAGCATAATATTAGAAAGATTTAAGGTCTAAACACTCCTATACTAAATAAAGCCATTTGTATATTCTCTTTTAGGATAAAAATATAAACAATAATCATAATTCACAAAATATTTTTATTATTTGAAAAGTTAATAATTTTTTTTATAAGAGATCACAAATATAATTAAAAAAAAGAAANGTGTGTGTGTGTGTGTGTGTGTGTGTGTGTGTGTGTGTGTGTGTGTGTGTGT
>JXCR01104031.1:82683-116632 GCA_002079205.1 Phalaenopsis hybrid cultivar | reverse complement strand
GAACCCAAGCCTCCTTTATCGTAAGGCCTGAGAACTTTTCCCGAAGTTGACCAATGCATAACCTTCCCCATATCAACCAATAAAAATTGGTTGAGTTGTTTTGTAATTTTATTTTGCATGACTTTAAGAATTTTTGTGACTTGTAAAACATAATAAGGGATAGAAGTCAACAAACTCTGTAAAATGGTAATTCTGCCCCCAAACGAGAGAAATGACTTCTCCTAACTATCAATTCTCATGTTTATTATAAGAAAAAATTGAATTAAATATTAGAGGTTTTTTTCTTATATTATGTAGTTGACTGCCCGGGTATTTCATAGGAACACAACTGATTTTGATACAAGAATATTGGACCTGACACTGTTTATGCTCAGCTTTCAAGTGCTTGCTATCCTACCAATCAAATTTGTTCTTATTGAATTGCATTCTTAAGAATTCTTCAAAATGTCTGATGATATCAGAAAGTTTCCTGATGTTTTTCTTTCCCATACTACAAAAATTTAGTAAGTCATCAACATACACCAAATGGGAAGTTATTTCTCTACCTTTAGATTTTAATCTTCCATATGCTTAGAGAATGAAATGTTTATTCAACAAGAATGACAACAAAATCCATTAGAAGGGTGAATAGTGTTGTGGATAGAGGATCAACATGTTTCATGCCTCTTTCAGCCTTAGAAAATCCATACTTCATTCCATTTATGATAACCGAAATAATTGCAATAATGGAACTTCTTGATGAGTTAGAAAATTTCAGGACTGAAACCTTTAGCTTTCATTTCAAAGTGAACCCCCATTATACCCACCTCTACAGTTATTGTCCAAGTCACATAGCAGTTCTCGGGCAAAAACAATGTAATCACCAATCTATCTCCCTTGTATGAAAGCAACTTGTTGAGGGCTCACAACATCATTTTAAATTGGTTACAACCTTTTCACAATCATCATGCTAATAATTTTTGAGATTATAATAGAAATACACAAATGCCGAAAGTCCTCCCATCATAAATTTAAGTTCCCTTTGGAAATAAAAACGAATGTAGACTCCTGAAATACTAATGTTGCACTCCTCTTATAAAATAGTTAATTGTAGTAGCAGGGATATCATTTCTGATAGTTCTCTAAGCATTTTGATAAAAACTAGAAGTGTATCCATTAGGTTCAGCGACTTTATTCTTGTTTATATTAGAGACAGCATTGCAAATTTTCTCCGTAGTAGTTTCAACACAAAGATATAATTGATCAATGCCAAATGGAATTTTGATAATATTTTTGGTATTCATTTCTTCCTTAGTCATCACAGCTTTAAAAAAAGGTCCTGAAAAATTTCCGATGCACTATTACAGATCTCATTTTGACAATGAAGCCTTGTACCAGCTTCGTTCTTGCACTTTAAAATGTAGCTAGTTTGTCCTTTTGCTTTATGCAAGCCTAAAAAAATCGTGTATTTCTGTCCCCCTCAGTATGGATGAAATAGTTAGCTTTTTGCTTCAAAAAATCAGTTTCATGTTGGACTACATCATTTAATAATTCCTGACCTTGAATAGCCTCCATCCTCACCAATTTCACGTTGAACAAAAGCACCCTCGAACCTATTCACTTCCTCTTTCGCTTGAATCACTTTTTAAAGGACATTTGCAAGAGACTCCCATTTCCATTTTTTTAGTGCATCAACGATTTTTTTAAGAAGCTTCCACAATCTATACTCTCCTCCACCCAATGTAAACTGACGATCTCGAAGAAAAAGTGACATGTTCACTCCAAACATTGAAATAGCTGAAAGGAATAAACTTCGGATTAGGCAATTATTCAACGCTTATGATCAAATGAGAGTGGTCAGAAGTTGTTTTATTCATATGTAATACTTAAGTAAATTGAAAACCTTGCTTCCATTATTGATTGTGAGTGCTCTATCCAGCCTTTCAAAAAGGTTTCCTCCACTCCAAGTCAATTCAATCCTAATAAACCCATCATCATGCAAGCCAACATTAATAAAATATTATCTGAATCTTTCCATAAATCTGAAACAAGGGCTTCTGTCACCTTTTTTTTTATTTGAAAAGCTACCACATTGAAATCTCCACAAACCATCTAGGTTTCAATTGTGTTACTTCTAACATTGTTTAAATCAATCCAAAGGGCCTCTCTGCCATTGCATCCCCCATAAACAATGGAAAGATTGATAGTCTTCAGTAAGAAAAAGATTTCCAGATTAAGGAATTGGCAATTATCTTCAATGACATTATCTTGATGCTATTTTTCCATAAATATCAAATCTTATAGTTACAATTATAACAATAATTGTATTTCTCAATTAATTTACAGTTTTTGGGATGTTTTAAACGTAAATTAGAGGTTCTAGAATAACCAAGTGTAATAAATGATGAGTTCTCCACAAACTTACTACAAATAGCCATACATAATAAATGATGAGCTCTCCAAAGACACTACCTTGCTTGAGGCATTCCTCTTGGTAGTGCTCCAACATTCCACACCATAAATTTAACCATTGATGTTGATATTTCACCTTCTAGTTTTGTAGAATGTGCTCCCTTATCCAAACTTCCTAAGATTCTTGCAGCAGATGCTCCATTAAAGTTTTGAATAGCATCTTGATTCATACAGTTCATTTCTCTAGGACCTTTACCTTTATTTTTGGTACTTTTTTTGGATCAACCATTGCTCCTTCATAAATGCTATAACAACAACTACCTCATCTTTTTCTATATCTTTTTATGATGTTTCTTTTTTCCTATTTCACTTGCACATTCACCAACACATTTTTTTATGTTGTTAACTACCTGTGTGGATTATTCCTTCCTCTACTCTTCTTGTTGTTCCATTCTCTCAGCCCAATTAGCTTCAGGCTTTGGATCATCATTAGTTGTGTTTTGCTCTTCCATTTCCGCAAGTTTCACCTGTTGAGAGCCACCACCACCTATGTTTAGCATTCTTCCACTTGTTAATTGTTCACCTTTTAGCCTTTTATTATCTTTATGTTGTTTCTTAAGCTCAGGGTGAGCCACAAAGCACTTATCAACAATATAACCCAAAAATCTGCACTTTTGACAGTATTTATGCTTCAACTTTTTGACAATTCCCGTTGCTCCGTGTTCCTAACCATATTTCCTCATGCATTGGAAAGGTAAATTCTCTTTCAGCTATTATTCTTGTAGCCGAAAGCCTAATGAAGTTTTGTGTTGCAAGGTCCACCTTGATGAGCTTCCCAAATTTGTCATGAAGTGAATGTGGTACTATCAAATTGAAATAATGAAGCCTTAGACCAGGGAAAGTTATCAAATTGGGAAAAAATGGGTGGGTTGGTAGCTGGATCAATCTCTGGAGTCCATTTTTGCACTTTCATGTGAATATTTTCAATGTACCAATGTTTGCAAAAAAATCCTAGAATAATGCTCTTCCCTTTCAAGCATTATGACAATATGCCTTCCATTTGGAGCCCCAACCTTCNTGGTTTGTGGGGAGTTGCCCGTAAGACGCTGTCGGTTGCCGGAATTGAAATCTCGTCGCCCGCTTCGGAAGGACGTTGAAGTATGAAATTAAACTGACCCCATATTTTTCATAGTTTAAAATGAAAGAGCACTGTACCTCAAATCTTGTATCTATTTCGAAGGGTAATCACAAGATTTGATGATGAGGCTCCATCAAATAAACTAAGGAAAGTATGACGTCCGTTTGGTCTGTGAAACCTTTGTATTTGCCGCAAGTTCCCCTATTTAATATAAAGAATTAAATAGGGTTTATATTAAGCTGGGTTCGGACATGGAGCCCCTATTTAATATAAAGGATTAAATAGGGTTTATATTAAGCTGGGTTCGGACATGCTTCCTCTAAGGGCAATACTTAAATGACCAAAGTCACCTAAGAAGACTCTCGATAAAAATCAGGAAATATTATCTTCAAAGAATAGCTGGGTTTGGACATGCTTCTTATAAGGGCAAGCCCCTATAGTTAATTACATCTTAAATGACTAAAGTCACTTAAGAAGACTCTCGATAAAAATCAAGAAAAATTATCTTCAAGGAATTTCAAAGAGTAGGACGGTTCGAGAAAAGCTTCCTATAAGGGCAAGCCCCTATAGTTAATTACATCTTAAATGACCAAATGGTTCGGACATGCTTCCTATAAGGGCAAGCCCCTATAGTTAATTACATATTAAATGACCAAAGTACCTAAGAAGACTCTCGATAAAAATCAGGAAATATTATCTTCAAGGAATTTCAAAGGGTAGGCTGGGTTCGGACATGCTTCCTATAAGGGCAAGTCCTATAGTTAATTACATCTTAAATGACCAAAGTCACTTAAGAAGACTCTCGATAAAAGTCAAGAAAGTAGTTAATTACATCTTAAATGACCAAAGTCACCTAAGAAGACTCTCGATAAAAATCATGAAATATTCTTAAATGACCAAAGCCACCTAAGAAGACTCTCGATAAAAATCAAGAAAAATTATCTTCAAAGAATTTCAAAGGGTAGGACTCTTCAACGCTTTTAAATGACCAAAGTCACCTAAGAAGACTCTCGATAAAAATCAGGAAATATTATCTTCAAAGAATAGCTGGGTTTGGACATGCTTCTTATAAGGGCAAGCCCCTATAGTTAATTACATCTTAAATGACTAAAGTCACTTAAGAAGACTCTCGATAAAAATCAAGAAAAATTATCTTCAAGGAATTTCAAAGAGTAGGACAAGTCACTTAAGAAGACTCTCGATAAAAATCAAGAAATATTATCTTCAAGGAATTTCAAAGGTTGGACATGCTTCCTATAAGGGCAAGCCACTATAGAACATGCTTCCTATAAGGGCAAGCCCCTATAGTTAATTACATCTTAAATGACCAAAGTCACCGAAATTCCTATAAGGGCATGCCCCTATAGTTAATTACATCTTAAATGACCAAAGTCACCTAAGAAGATCTATAAGGGCAAGCCCCTATAGTTAATTACATCTTAGATGACCAAAGTCACCTAAGAAAACTTCTATAAGAGCAAGCCCCTATAGTTAATTACATCTTAAATGACCAAAGTCACTTAAGAAGACTCCCGATAAAAATCAAGAAATATTATCTTCAAGGAGTTTCAAAGGGTAGGACTTTTCAATGAAATAGGATGTAGAGGTGTGAAAGGAGATTGGTTTAAATTAGGAATATTTTATTGTAGAATTTAAAAGAGGAAGAACTAGGGGATGTTAGGGATCCAGAAGCGAACCTCGGTGACTTCCCAAGCTATCATAATGTTTGGCTTCACTTTTGAGGAGAGATATTTAGGTGTTTTATTAGTTAGGGCTTACATTCGTGTAAAACTATCACAGAAATAGCCTGAAAGATGTGAGGATTTAGGTCGTGACAAACGACAACCGTAGAATCCTAAGTTGAGTTAGGGCTTATATTGTATAGAAGGACTGTACAAAAGCTTAAAGATAAGGTGAGGGTTTACGTTGCACAAGAAAGCAACCTCAAAGTCCTATGGCTTTGTTGTTTAAGTCTAAGGAAGGAAGATTGATTTAGCTTGGGAAGATAGGTTTTGCTGTTGAAGATGGTCGTGCGGCCCACCATGCTAGCTCCAAGCTCCTGCCGCGACGAGTTTGAGTTTTCTAGTGTGTCAAGTTATAGTGCAAATCAGGTGACCCTATGGTTGAAGTTCTTTAAATTTTATGAGGGCATATTAAAGTTGATTAGAGCGACACCGGTTAGGATCCTACGGTTCCCTTGTTCCGACACCACCATTTTCTATTGGATTCACTTAGTCAAAATGAACTTACTAAACACAACTTAATGAGTTCCATAATTTCATTTAGACCGTGGGAAACCACGTTAGCAACCGTAGGTTATCTCCTCCGAGGGATTCCCAATCATCCAGTAGAGATGTCTTAATTTAGTTGCAATTGTAGTTTTGTGTGATGTTTGTGATTAAATTTTGAGCTGTTTTATATTTAAATTTAGTTGAAGTTGTGGTTTTGTGTGATGTTTGTGATTAAATTTTAAGTTGTTTTATATTTCGAATAGTTGAAGTTGTAGTTTTGTGTGATGTTTGTGATTAAATTTTGAGTTGTTTTATATTTTTTCGTTAGCAACCGTAGGTTACCTCCTCCGAGGGATTCCTGATCATCCGATAGAGACATCTTAATTTAATGAAGTTGTAGTTTTGTGTGATGTTTGTGATTAAATTTTGAGTTGTTTTATATTTTGAATGTCGGAAGTTGTAGTTTTATGTGATGTTTGTGATTAAATTTTGAGTTGTTTTATATTTTGCATGTTCAGTTGTGGTTTTGTATGATGTTTGTGATTAAATTTTGAGTTGTTTTATATTTTGAATGTTGTAGCGTTGTAGTTTTGTGTGATGTTTGTGATTAAATTTTGAGTTGTTTTATATTTTGAATGTTGTAGATTGAGTTGTTTTATATTTTGAATGTTGTGGCCATGAATTTTATCTTGGTTGATTTTAGTTTTTGTTTTGGTTATGGTTTTGGTTAACATGCAAGTTTATGTTGTTTCATACATGTAGGTAAATGCAAGTATGAAAAGAAATAACGTAAGCATAAAGAGAAGCATGTAAGGAAAAGGCACAAGAAAGACGGTACTATAAACTGTAAAAGCATACCTGGTGAGTCTTCTCGTTCCACCAGCTGAAACTCAAGAATGCATGTTAATGCAGTTTATATGAAACAACGAAGTAAAATCTTGACGGCCTATCTAACCCTATGTCATATCTTGATGGGTCCTTAAGGAATTTCAATTAAGGATGATTTTGCCAAGCAAGACATATTAAGTTGAGTAGATCTCCGAGGTATCCAACAGATATAGAGAAAGAAGCAGGTTTCTGCTACTATCTCGCTGCCTGGTGGAAAATCCTGAGTTCTTTTAAAATTATTATGTTGCTTAGNGTGGCTCTTTGTTGGAGTGATTTTTTGGTTTCCCAAGCTCTTAGCTTTTTCAAAATTTTTAGATCTATTGTTCCATTGCTCCTTGCTGTTGAGTTGGGCTATGGTGGAGAAGGGCTTTCTATGTTGTTTTTGGTTTTATTATTTGGAGTTTCCTTGTGTTGGGGCTACTTGCTTGGAGTGGGTTTGTGGTTTCCTGGTTTGTCTGGTTTCTTAGTTTTCTTTGAGTTACTTTTCTATTGCTTTGGTGGCTGTTTTCCCTGTTTGGTGATTTGAGGGACTGGTTGGTAGCCGTATTGGTGAAGGGGGAACCAGGGGTTTGCTGGTTTGCTTCTTTCCATGGCTTCACCCATTGATATTGAGACCAATATTCAATGGACCAAGGCCACCTATGCTGGGGTGGTTGGCCGGTCCAATGAGGTACTACAGGACATGGATTTGTTAATTTTTCCCCAGGAATTTCATGATATTGTTGCTGGTAAGGGGGCTTCCCCCTGACTTCATCCTCTAGGATGTAAAGAAGGTGAGCCTGCCATTTATTTTTCACCAGAGAAGATCACTTCCTTAAATGAGGGAGTTAAACTTACTCTTGTGGGCAAATTCCNACATTATCTTGATGCTATTTTTCCATAAATATCAAATCTTATAGTTACAATTATAACAATAATTGTATTTCTTAATTAATTTACAGTTTTTGGGATGTTTTAAACGTAAATTAGAGGTTCTAGAATAACCAAGTGTAATAAATGATGAGTTCTCCACAAACTTACTACGAATAGCCATACATAATAAATGATGAGCTCTCCAAAGTCTCACTATCTTGCTTGAGGCATTCCTCTTGGTTGTGCTCCAACATTCCACACCATAAATTTAACCATTGATGTTGATATTGCACCTTCTAGTTTTGTAGAATGTGCTCCCTTATCCAAACTTCCTAAGATTCTTGCAGCAGATGCTCCATTAAAGTTTTGAATAGCATCTTGATTCATAAAGTTCATTTCTCTAGGACCTTTACCTTTATTTTTTGTACTTTTTTTTGGATCAACCATTGCTCCTTCATAAATGCTATAACAACAACTACCTCATCTTTTTCTATATCTTTTTACGATGTTTCTTTTTTCCTATTTCACTTGCCCATTCACCAACACATTTTTTTATGTTGTTGACTACCTGTGTGGATTATTCCTTCCTCTACTCTTCTTGTTGTTCCATTCTCTCAGCCCAATTAGCTTCAGGCTTTGGATCATCATTAGTTGTGTTTTGCTCTTCCATTTCCGCAAGTTTCACCTGTTGAGAGCCACCACCACCTATGTTTAGCATTCTTCCACTTGTTAATTGTTCACCTTTTAGCCTTTTATTATCTTTATGTTGTTTCTCAGGGTGAGCCACAAAGCACTTATCAACCNTTTCTTAGGATTTTCTAATCAACATGCTAATTTCCATGATTATTTTAAGGAAATAATGTGCAAGATCTTGAAAAATATGGATCTCTGTATAGAAGCCTCCTCTGACTTTGGAAAAATCAGAGGATGTTTCGCTTAACAGAGGCTACAACATGCCAAAATTTCAAGCCAATGTGATGTATCAATATGCATGGAGAATTAAATGATTCCAAACAATGTTTAATTAATTAAAAATATTTTATGCATCAAATGGACTTAAAATTTATTCCACATTATTTTCGTCTATTCACTTAGTAAGAGGGTTTTTTTATTTTATTTTTGTGATTTTCTTACACAAAATTATGAATTTTCTAAGTTTGGGGTACTTAAATAAATAAGAAAAAGCCCTATTTATCTATTTAAAACGCGCATGCTGACTAGATCCTAGGCAGCTCCGAAGGCATGCGTGGCGCGCTCTGGTTGGACGTCGCCATCCACGTAGCTGTTGACTCGACCCGCGGTTTATGTCCCGGAGCGCTGTCCGGCTCGATCTCCTCCGTCCAATTGATACACGCTCAATCAAACGACTCCCCGTCATCGTCCCCGATAGAATGATCCTGTGATCGTCCACACTGAAACCCTAAGATCTCAGCCTAGACTCAACCAAATCACCTCAGATTTGATCCTAAGGACTCGTCTAAGTGAGACGAACATATTCATACGGTAATCATGCAATTAAATTATGTCTAATTATATGGAGAATCAAAATAGTTTTGGGATGATGTGAGGTTTTATACCTTTGCTTTGAGAAGTGAAGCTTCAATCAGAGGGGTTTGACACGTTTTTTAGGGCCCAAGGAGGCTAGGGATTGAGTCCCTGGTCTTGGTGTAAGGCCTAAGTAGGAATTCGATCTCGGACGCATTTGGGAGTTGGTTTAAAGCTATGGTAGAGGCTCTGTGGAAGGGGGATTTTATGGGGTTTTGGCTTCTTTCACTGTTGTGAAGGTGTGAGTGAGGTTAATTTGAGTTTGGTAGCCTGTAGAGCTATATTGGGTCCTCTCCTGGTTTCCGACAAGGTTCCAAGCTCAAAATTGAGCTCTAGCAACGAGAATTGTTGAGGAAAAATGGTTGGAATGCACTGAGGGGATCTTAAGGAAGCTCTGCGTGAAGTTTGGAGAGGCCTCATTAAGGAAATTTCAGCACACCTCGCATGGCCGTGGAGGTGAGTTTTTATAAAAAATGTCCATGGGGTGGCTCTCAGGGCATAAGCTCGGGTACATTGTGGTGCTTAGGTGGAGGGCAGAGGAGCTCCATCAATTGGTTTGGCTGAGCTGGTCTCTAGGTTTGATTTGTGTGAGGTGTCATGGGAGTTGCTCTCAGTTTTGAGATTTTCCAGACAGGCTGGTCGGCCGGCCAGGGGGAGGTGGCTAGGAGCTCAGGGAACCCAGAGGAATCCATCATAATAATTTAATGCAAATGTGCTTTGATTCGGAAATGATATCTTAAGCATGTGCATTTTTTGGAAATAAGATCCCTTAATTTGGGGGACCTTTGGTCCATGGCTTGATTTAGGTGGTTTCATGGTGTTTGGACTTGTCACTAAGTCCAACTAATGGCTGGGGTGGAGTTAATTTTGTGACTTTAGGGTGGTTAGGTCACATTTAGTGCGTGGGTCCAAGTTGGTGCAAATGACCAAAATTTGGGTTTGGGCTAAGCTAGCCATGTCAATTGGCCCACATAAATATTGCATTTGGTGTAGATGATCATAATGAACAACTTTGGTGAAAGATGGAAGTATTTTTGTGCTGAATTGAAGGGTCAATTTGAGGAAATTTTGAACTTTAATCAATTTGATCATGTTGAGCTAGAGTCTAGCTTGGGTCAGCCTTAGGCTAAGTCCAAATTTATTATTGTAAATGGTTGATAGGGGCCTCATGAAGAGTTTTCAAGATGAATTGGGTGCCAATTTGGAGGTTAAGGCAGTCAATTGGGTGAAATTTGGGGATTTAGCCAATTTGGGGCTAAATTTGGGAATTTTGGATTTAGGCCAAAATCAAGTGGATTTGAGGCTTCACCAAGGAAAATTGATGGTTGATTTTGATGTATAGTAATGTTATAAAGATTTTTCAACATTAATGGAAGCCAATTGACTGGGCTATGGGTTCAATTTGGTGAGATTAGGTCATATGGTCAAAATTGGGGTTTTGACTCAAAATTGGGCTCAAATCATGGACCAATTGAGCTTGTATTTTATTTACTTTGGTCATATAAAAAGTCAATTTGAGTTTAGGATTAGAATTGAGGTCAATTGAGGTCAAATTGATGGACATTTGAGTTGAATTTAGGGAAATTTGGGCCCGGTTAATTGAGATCAAATTGATGGACATTTGAGTTGAATTTGGGGAAATTTGGACCCTTAAATGGCAATTTGGGGATTTTTGATAAAGATGGTCAAATTGGCCAAATTGGGTCATGTGGTAGTTGAGAGAAACGAAATTGGGAATATTTGGGATTTATTGGGATTTTTTTAGGAATTTTTTGGAAGTTTTGGAATTTTGGGTCCAAGAGGGGTATTTTGGTAATTTGGGGGTGTTTAGGGGTAAAAGGACAAGATGGGTATTTTGGTAGAGTTGAGGTATCAAACATCACCAATAAGCCATGGACCGATGGAAACCCCTATTTTGGGTCCTCTATGTAGTGGTCTTAGCCAACCCATAGCCCTAGGGCTAGTAGGTTTAGGGGACCATCTACATGAGTATCCTAAAATGATCAAGGGACCTAGGCTAAAAATTTGAGTTTAGGATTGTAGGTGAATGTAAGTGTAGATGAGTGTAGTGAGTGGCTTAGCTCCAGGCCAACACCCAGAGTCAACCTTAAGGTCCAGCAATCCTAAGGGTGGCTCATCTTGAGTTTCCCCCATGGTGACCCCACCTACTAAGTATTTAGAGGTTGAGACCAACATGTGGAACTTTAAGTTGAGTAAATAAGAGGGTATAATTTCTATTGGTGAGGAATCCATATCTATTCTTCTAAAAATAGTCAATAGGAAAGTCCTATGGCTAGACCTTAGGCTACTAAATAGGAAAAACTAAACCTCAACCAAAAGTAAAGTCAACAAATGGACCCCCAATAGGTGTGGTGTGCTGGGCAAGCACACCACACGTATTGGCGTTGATCGACGAGACCAACAAAAACCGATACAAACTCCTAAGTCAACAAACCCGAAAGTTTGCATAGGGTTGTGTGTGTGATTTGTTTCTGCTAGGGAATTAGCAGGTGAGTGTTTGATCGAGTCAAGAAGTAGGGCCTCTTGCTGAAGATTGGAGAGTGAACTTTGAGTTATGAAATTTCAAAGATTTCTAAAGGATGGGAGTCATTATGTAAGTGCTGATCTTGAGGTGGGAATTTAAATTCAGATATCAATCCAAAAAGAGAGAGAGAGAGTCGGAATGTAAGGACCGACCTCAAATGTAATGAATAAGAAATGTGAAAATGAGAATTGAAATGTATGTCAATTTTCAAAAGAGAGTGTCGGAATGTAAGGACCGACCTTAAATGTAATGAATCAGAAATGTAGGACTAATTTAGAAATGAGAATTGAAATGTAGGTCAATTCTCAAAAGAGAGTGTCGGAATGTAAGGACCGACCTTGAATGTAATGAATCAGAAATGTAAGACTGATTCGGGAGGGAGAATTGAAATGTAGGTCAACTCTCAAAAGAGAGTGTCAAAATGTAAGGACCGACCTCAAATGTAATGAATGNACCTAGGTGAGTGTCTTAATTAGTTTAGAAAAGGTTAAGCTTTAAGTGGTCATGATTCATGATTTGAATTTTCTTGGAACTAGTTTTGAAAAAGGTTAAGCCTTAGGTGGTCTTGATTCATGATTTGGATTAATCTAGGTGAGTGTCTTAATTAGTTTTGAAAATGGTTAAGCTTTAAGTGATCATGATTCATGACTTGGATTTATTTGAAAATAGATTTAAAAAATGGTTAAGCTTTAAGTGATCATGATTCATGATTTGGATTTTATTTGAAAATCAAGTTTGAAAAGGTTAAGATTTAAGTGGTCATGATTCATGATTTGGATTTTATTTGAAAAAAAAACAATAAAGGGGTATTAAATTGATTAATTATTGACTTCAAAAGTCATACCCCTAAGTCCAGGATCATTTGATTGTATTAAATTGATTAATTATTGACTTCAAAAGTCATACCCCTAAGTCCAAGATCATTTAATTATAATATATAATTATTGGACTTCAAAAGTTATACCCCTAAGTCCAAGATCATTTAATTTTAATAAACTTCCAAATTTTAATAATTTGGATTTTATTTGAAAATCAAGATAGGGGTATTAAATTGATTAATTATTAACTTCAAAAGTATACCCCTAAGTCCAGGATCATTTAATTTTAATAAACTTCCAAATTTTAATAATTTAGAAAATTACAATCCTTAAGTCCAGGATCATTTAATTTTAATAAACTTCCAAATTTTTAATGATTTAGAAATTTATTAGCTTAACTTTTTAATAAGGAAGGCGAGATTGGTTTCTACCAATTAATCCCTTGTGTTTCAAACATCAAATAAATTGATTAAGATCACAGGTTACCCATTTCCCTCCTTAAATTATANCCAGGATCATTTAATTTTAATAAACTTCCAAATTTTTAATGATTTAGAAATTTATTAGCTTAACTTTTTAATGAGGGAGGCGAGATTGGTTTCTACCAATTAAGCCCTTGTGTTTCAAACATCAAATAAATTGATTAAGATCTGAGGTTACCCATTTCCCTCCTTAAATTATGCCTAAATGTTAATTAAAGCTAAATTTTCAAAATTACACATTTGCCCTTAAGGCTCTAACACTTCATAATTTGTCAAATTCAATTCAAATGACTTCGAAATTTTTAGCCTACCTCATTCATGGGTCAATTAAGACATCAGAGGAAAAAATGTGATTTTTCAGATTTTAATTTATTTTATATAACTATTTACATGCAAAAATAAGATTTTTCAAAGAAAATTCCTAACTTGACCAAAGTAAATTTTAATCCCTTAAAATTTTTATTGGAGGTAGACCTAGATCAGGAAGCCTTTGGACTAAATTTCATAATTTTTTGAATTCTTTGTAATTTAGTAGAATTATGTTAAATTCTGGGCTATTTAATAAAAATAAATTTTAGGTGGTGAAAATTAAGTTTTGTTTTTTTTGAAAAATCTCTCCGAGGTTAGAGAACTCAGAGGAGCAAATTTTATAATTTTATGATTTTTCTTTGATTTATTGGAATTATTTTAGTGAAAACTCATTTCTTAGCCTTTAAAGATTATTTTAAGCTTGAAAATTCAATATATTTATTTAGAAAGTTAGGAAAAATATTACTAAGTGATTAGAAAGCAATTTAGAACATTTCCATGAGTTTTATTATTTTTATGATTTTTATTAATTTTTAATTATTTAAAATATTTAAGACNTTTCATAATTTTTTGAATTCTTTGTAATTTAGTAGAATTATGTTAAATTCTGGGCTATTTAATAAAAATAAAATATTTTAGGTGGTGAAAATTAAGTTTTGTTTTTTTGAAAAATCTCTCCGAGGTTAGAGAACTCAGAGGGGCAAATTTTATAATTTTATGATTTTTCTTTGATTTATTGGAATTATTTTAGTGAAAACTCATTTCTTAGCCTTTAATAATTATTTTAAGCNGGAAAAATATTCTAATTGTTCCTAAGTGATTAGAAAACAATTTAGAACATTTCCATGAGTTTTATTATTTTTAAGATTTTTATTAATTTTTAATTATTTAAAATATTTAAGATAGGCTAAAAATCACATTTTTATTTTAAATATAATTTTATTTTTATAAAATATCCCTGAACACAGAGAACTAAAAAAAACTAAGCTTCATAATTTTGAGTTCTATTTTGATTTTGAAAAATCATTTAAGTGTCAAAAGTGGTATTTATCTTTGAGTTCTATTTTGATTTTGAAAAATCATTCAAGTGTCAAAAGTGGTATTTATCTTTGAAAATCAATTTAAGTTACCAAATGAACTCAAAATATTTTAAACTTTTTATAGTGAGTTCTCTGGATCATTAACCATAGTGGAGATAAAAAATCAAGTCATTTAAATGTTTATATTTTCCAAAATTAATTATTTTAGTGATTTAGTGTTTGTAAAATTTAAGGGCATTTTAAATGATTTGACCTATGAAATTATTTCTGAAAGCTTCTCTAGTCATAGTGGACCTTCCAAAATTTTCTTAGGATTTTCTAATCAACATGCTAATTTCCATGATTATTTTAAGGAAATAATGTGCAAGATTTGAAAAATATGGATCTCTGTATAGAAGCCTCCTCTGACTTTGGAAAAATCAGAGGATGTTTCGCTTAACAGAGGCTACAACATGCCAAAATTTCAAGCCAATGTGATGTATCAATATGCATGGAGAATTAAATGATTCCAAACAGTGTTTAATTAATTAAAAATATTTTATGCATCAAATGGACTTAAAATTTATTCCACATTGTTTTCGTCTATTCACTTAGTAAGAGGGTTATTTTATTTTATTTTTGTGATTTTCTTACACAAAATTATGAATTTTCTAAGTTTGGGGTACTTAAATAAATAAGGAAAAACCCTATTTATCTATTTTAAACCGCGTGCTGACTAGATCCTAGGCAGCTCCGAAGGCATGCGTGGCGCGCTCTGGTTGGACGCCGCCGTCCACGTAGCTGCTGACTCAACCCGCGGTTTATGTCCCGGAGCGTTGTCCGGCTCGATCTCCTCCGTCCAATTGATACACGCTCGATCGAACGAATCCCCGTCATCTTCCCCGATAGAATGATCCCGTGATTGTCCACACTAAAACCANAAAATATTCTAATTGTTCATAAGTGATTAGGAAGCAATTTAGAACATTTCCATGAGTTTTATTATTTTTGTGGCTTTTATAAATTTTTAATTTTTTAAATATTTAAAATAGGCTAAAAATCAATTTTTTATATTTTAAATATAATTTTATTTTTATAAAATATCCTTGATCACATAGAACTCAAAAAACTAATTTTCATAATTTTTTGAGTTTTAATTTGATTTTTTTAAAAGTCATTTAAGTGTCTAGGGGGAGGTGGCTAGGAGCTTAAAGAACCCAAAAAAATCCATCACAACAATTTAATACAAATGTGCTTTGATTTGGTNGATCTCAGCCTAGACTCAACCAAATCACCTCAGGTTTGATCCTATGGACTCGTCTAAGTGAGACGAACATATTCATACGGTAATCGTGCAATTAAATTATGTCTAATTAGATGGAGAATCAAAATAGTTTTGGGATGATGTGAGGTTTTATACCTTTGCTCTGAGAAGTGAAGCTTCGATCAGAGGGGTTTGACACGTTTGTTGGGGCCCAAGGAGGCTAGGAATTGAGTCCCTGGTCTTGGTGTAAGGCCTAAGTAGGAATTTGATCTCGGACGCATTTGGGTGTTGGTCTAAAGCTATGGTAGGGGCTCTGTGGAGGGGGATTTTATGGGGTTTTGTCTTCTTTCACTGTTGTGAAGGTGTGGGTGAGGTTAATTTGAGTTTGGTGGCCTGTAGAGGTATATTGGGTCCTGTCCTGGTTTCCGGCAAGGTTCCAAGCTCAAAATTGAGCTCCAGCAATGAGAATTGGTGAGGGAAAATGATTGGAATGCACTGAGGGGATCTTAGGGAAGCTCTACGTGAAGTTTGGAAAGGCCTCACTAAGGAAATTTAAGCACACCTCGCATGGCCGTGGAGGTGAGTTTTTATAAAAAAATGGCCATGGGGTGGCTCTCAGGGCATAAGCTTGGGTATATTGTGGTGCTTAGGTGGAGGGCAGAGGAGCTCCATCAATTGGTTTGACTGAGCTGGTCTCTAGGTTTGATTTGTGTGAGGTGTCATGGGGGTGGCTCTCAGTTTTGAGATTTTCCAGACACTAGGCTGGCCGGCCGGCAAGGGGGAGGTGGCTAGGAGCTCAGAGAATCCAGAGGAATCCATCATAATAATTTAATGCAAATGTGCTTTGATTTGACAATCTCAGGGCATCCAGAAGAATCTATCACAACAATTTAATGCAAATGTGTTTTGATTTGGCTAGTCAGGGCATCCAGGGGAATCTGTCAAAGCAACTTAATGCAATGAGGTTTAGTTTTGGTAAGGGGGGAACCCAGAGGAATCCATCACAACAATTTAATGCAAATGTGCTTTGATTTGGCAAAGATCCGAACCCAGAGGAATCCATCACAACCATTTAATGCAAATGTGCTTGGATTTGACAAAGATATCCTAAGCATGTTAATTTTTGGAAATAATATCCCTTAATTTGGGGGACCTTTGGTCCATGGCTTGATTTAGGTGGTTTTATGGTGTTTGGACTGGTCACTACAACTAATGGCTGGGGTGGAGTTAATTTGGTGACTTTAGTAGGTCACATTTAGTGCGTGGGTCCAAGTGGGTGCAAATGACCAAAACTTGGGTTTGGGCTAAGCTAGCCATGTCAATTGGCCCACATAAATATTGAATTTGGTGTAGATGATCATAATGAACAACTTTGGTGAAAGATGGAAGTATTTTTTAGCTCAATTGAAGAGTCAATTTGAGGGAATTTTGAACTTTAATCAATTTGATCATGTTGTGCTAGAGTCTAGCTTGGGTCAGCCTTAGGCTAAGTCAAAATTTATTATTGTAAATGGTTTATAGGGACCTCATGAAGAGTTTTCAAGATGAATTGGGTGCCAATTTGGAGGTTAAGGCAATCAATTGGGTGAAATTTGGGGATTTAGCCAATTTGGGGCTAAATTTGCGAATTTTGGATTTAGGCCAAAATCAAGTGGATTTGAGGCTTCACCAAAGAAAATTGATGGTTGATTTTGATGTATATGAATTTTATAAAGATTTTTCAACATTAATGGAGGCCAATTGACTAGGCTATGGGTTCAACTTGGTGAGATTAGGTCATATGGTCAAAATTGGGATTTTGACCCAAATCAAAGTTGGGCTCAAATCATGGACCAATTGAGGTTGTATTTTGTTTAATTTGGTCATATGAAAAGTTAATTTGAGTTTAAGATTGGAATTGAGGTCCATTGAGGTCAAATTGATGGACATTTGAGTTGAATTTAGGGAAATTTGGGCCCTAGGTTAATTGAGATCAAATTGATGGACATTTGAGTTGAATTTGGGGAAATTTGGACCCTTAAATGGCAATTTGAGGATTTTGATTAAAGATGGTCAAATTGGCCAAATTGGGTCATGTGGTAGTTGAGAGAAATGAAATTGGGAATATTTGAGATTTTTTTGGGAATTTTTTGGAAGTTTTGGAATTTTGGACCCAAGAGGGGTATTTTGGTAATTTGGGGGTGTTTAGGGATAAAAGGCCAAGATGGGTATTTTGGTAGAGTTGAGGTATCAAACATCACCAATAAGTCATGGACCAATGGAAACCCCTATTTTGGGTCCTCTATGTAGTGGTCTTAGCCAACCCATAGCCCTAGGGCTAGTAGGTTTAGGGGACCATCTACATGAGTATCCTAAAATGATCAAGGGACCTAGGCTAAAAATTTGAGTTTAGGATTGTAGGTGAATGTAAGTGTAGATGAGTGTAGTGAGTGGCTTAGCTCCAGGCCAACACCCAGGGTCAACCTTAAGGTCCAACAATCCTAAGGTTGGCTCATCATGAGTTTCCCCCATAGTGACCCCACCTACTAAGTATTTAGAGGTTGAGACCAACATGTGGAACTTCAAGTTGAGTAAAGAAGAGGGTATAATTTCTAATGGTGAGGGTTCCATATCTATTCTTCTAAAAATAGTCAATAGGAAAGTCCTATGGCTAGACCTTAGGCTACTAAATAGGAAAAAATAATCCTCAACTAAAAGTAAAATGGACCCCCAATAGGTGCGGTGTGCTGGGCAAGCACACCGCACGTATTGGCGTTGACCGACGAGACCAACAAAAATTGATACAAACTCCTAAGTCAATAGACCCGAAAGTATGCATAGAGTTGTGTGTGTGATTTGTTTCTACTGGGGAATTAGCAGGTGAGTGTTTGATCGAGTCAAGAAGTAGGGCCTCGCTGGGGATTGGAGAGTGGACTTTGAGTTATGAAATTTCAAAGATTTCTAAAGGATGGGAGTCAATATGTAAGTGCTGATCTCGAGGTGGGAATTTAAANATGTAGGTCAATTCTCAAAAGAGAGTGTCGGAATGTAAGGACCGACCTCGAATGTAATGAATCAGAAATGTAAGACTGATTCGGGAGGAAGAATTGAAATGTAGGTCAACTCTTAAAAGAGAGTGTCAAAATGTAAGGACCGACCTCAATTGTAATGAATCAAAAATGTAAGACTGATTCAAAAGATGTCGGAATGTAAGGACCGACCTCAAATGTAATGAATCAGAAATGTAGGACTGATTCGAAAAGGAGAATTGAAATGTAGGTCAATTCTCAAAAGAAAGTGTCGGAATGTAAAGACCGACCTCAGAAATTGAAATGTAGGTCAATTCTCAAAAGAAGGTGTCAGAATGTAAGGACCGACCTCAAATGTAGAGAATCATATAGGTCAATTCTCAAAAGAAAGTGTCGGAATGTAAGGTCCGACCTCAAATGTAAAGAATAAGCAATGTAGGACTGATTCAAAAGTCAATTCTCAAAAGAAAGTGTCGGAATGTAAGGACCGACCTCAAATGTAATGAATCAGAGATGTGGGACTGATTCAGAAATGATAAATTGAAATGTAGGTCAATTCTCAAAAGAAGGTGTCAGAATGTAAGGACCGACCTCAAATGTAGAGAATCATATAGGTCAATTCTCAAAAGAAAGTGTCGGAATGTAAGGTCCGACCTCAAATGTAAAGAATAAGCAATGTAGGACTGATTCAAAAGTCAATTCTCAAAAGAAAGTGTCGGAATGTAAGGACCGACCTCAAATGTAATGAATCAGAGATGTGGGACTGATTCATCAATTCTCAAAAGAGAATGTCGGACTGTAAGGACCGACCTCAAATGTAATGAATCAGAAATAAATTCTCAAAAGAGAGTGTCGGAATGTAAGGACCGACCTCGAATGTAATGAATCAGAAATGTTGATTCTCAAAAGAGAGTGTCAGAATGTAAGGACTGACCTCGAATGTAATGAATCAGAAATGTAAGACTGATTCGGGAGTGAGAATTGAAATGTAGGTCAACAATGTAAAGAATCAGAAATGTAGGACTGATTCAGAAATGAGAATTGAAATGTAGGTCAATTCTTATGTGAAGAATCAGAAATGTAGGACTGATTCAGAAATGAGAATTGAAATGTAGGTCAATTCTCTAGAAGGTGTCGGAATGTAAGGACCGACCTCAAATGTAAAGAATCAGAAATTTAGGACTGATTTAGAAATGGAAAGATGTAATGAATCAGAAATGTAGGACTGATTCGAAAGTGAGAATTGAAATGTAGGTCAATTCTTAAAAGGGAGTGCCGGAACGTAAGGACCGACCTCAAATGTAATGAATCAGAAATGTAGGACTGATTTGCAAATGAGAATTGAAATGTAAGTATCGATTTAAAGATTTGAGAATTGAAATGTAGGTATCAATTCGAAGATGTGAGAATTGAAATGTAGGTATCAATTCGAAGATGGTGAGAATTGAAATGTAGTGTAGGTATCAATTCAAAGATGTGAGAATTGAAATGTAAGTATCAATTGAAAGATGTGAGAATCGTAAGTATCAATTCAAAGATGTGAGAATTGAAATGTAAGTATCAATTCAAAGATATGAGAATCAGGATTTAGGTACAATTCAAAGATGTGAGAATTGAAATGTAAGTATCAATTTGAAGATGTGAGAATTGAAATGTACGTATCAATTCGAAGATGTGAGAATCAAAATGTAGGTATTAATTCGAAGATGTGAGAATCGAAATGTAGGTATCAATTGGAAGATGTAAGAGTTGAAATGTAAGTATCAATTGGAAGATGTGAGAGTTGAAATGTAAGTATCAATTCGAAGATGTGAGAATTGAAATGTAAGTATCAATTCAAAGATGTGAGAAATGAAATGTAAGTGTCAATTCAAGATGTGAGAATTGAAATGTAAGTATCAATTCAAAGATGTGAGAATCAAAATGTAGGTATTAAGTCAAAGATGTGAGAATTGAAATGTAAGTATCAATCTCAAAAGGTGAGAATCAGAATTTAGATACTGACTTGATAATGAGAATTGAAATTTACAAAACTTATGGTGTTGAATTTGCAAAAGTGTACCTTGTGGAAAGACTGATTTTGTAGAAGATTTGGAGAGTTTTGTGAGGTTTTGTGCAGAATGCAAAATTCTATGAGGATGTGAAGAGAGTTAAGGTAGATAACGATGGTTGTGCTGCGTACAAAGAGTAGGAAATTTCGAAAACAGCAGCATCCACTCAGCAGGTTCATTTCATTTTCTTGTTGTTTTTATCACATATAATTTTTCAAAATGTGTTTTTAAAGTTTTAACTTTAATTGGTTGATTTTAAAAAGAAATTTGTTTTGTTATTCACTCATCTATGATTATTTTTCATTTGTGTTTTATTTATTGTTGAAGATTTGTCATTTCGTTCTTTGTTCATTGAAATTCTGAACCATCGCATGGTTTATGGCTTTCATCCACCGCAGAAAAAGGAAACTGACAAAAAGGCATAATTTGAGAGAAATTTCCATTAATTTGCCCCAAAAAAGGATGCCATTAATCAGACATAGGCTAATGCTTCAAAAGGTACATCATATAATCCATGCTAAAATACATTGAGAATCTTCTCATGATATGAATACACTGTAGACTGCATACATCACATACATGTCATGCTGTTAAAAGAAAGAAAGTGAACCCTCTGTACCAGGTATGTCGAGCTCCTGATCAAGTAGACCTTTTAAGTCGTGCTCCAGGATAAGAGTTCCCTTTGCATGTACTTAGAGGTACAACCTTCTCATAGCTCGTATGGAAATAACTCCTCCAATTCAGGGTCCTGCTGGAATCCATATGATATTTTACTGTCATCCATTCTGCGGAAGGTTACAGACACCCTATGGTGTCGCACTCCTGGAATGCAGTGCTTGGCAATGTCTGCTCCATTGCCCTTGAGAACAAGCACTGAACCGACTGGAAGAGGAATCTCCACAGAACCTCTGAATTCACCAGGGCTGACAACATTGATTTCTTTTCTAAACTGAATATTTCTTTTACTCATGAACGAGACCATGTAGAAAGGCCTCACAAAATCATGATGATCGATGTGTGGGGGAATGCAATCACCTTCTTCATAAATGTTAATGATACAACTGTTGGGAATGCAAGTAGCAGGTAGAATATTCCACTTGAACATTCTCTTTATCATCCATTTTATCATCGGTGGTAATGGATTCACTTGGTTGTATTTGAGGATCTCAGGTGAATTCCCTTGTCTGTCGTTTGTGAAATTGTAGTAACAGCCGCATTGGATGGTGATTCTTCCCTTTCCCCTCATCCATTTCTTCAGCTTGGAATATGTCCTCTCCATGAGAAGGCCCGCTCGACCTCTGTCTCTTAAATCGAAGATGCAGTCCAGAATACTCTTCTCATCAGTCTTAGAGAAAACCTAGGTGTACAGTTCTAGGCCTTCCAATATATTGACGAACTTTCCCTGAACTTCTTCATAGAACTCGAATTCTCTTTTATTTACTTTGCTTATCTTGTAGTATTCTACCATACCAGGAGTTGGCAGCTGCCGTGGGCATTCCTTCCTTCTGGCCTCGGCGGGGATCCAAACTGGTGTTGGTCGATCCGGAACATGAGATTCGGCCTCTAGTAGGATGTATGACCCTGGGCTCCATGGTGCATGCTAATCCGTCCCCAGTGGGACATATGGTTCATTATTGCGAAGTCTGGAATCTGAGACTCATTGGTGCTCAAAGTGTATTCTTCTAATGTACTGAAACACTGAAGATGCAGAATGTTGCAATCCAGGCATTCTACAAATGCGCCCGTGACTGGTGTCCTGACTGGTACTGGTACCTCAACGTTGCATGTTGGGCAACCCCTGCATAACATATCTAGAACTTGGAGCACATCTGATTTTGTCACAAATCCTGACTCTTCATTTGTAGTGGGCAGGCTGGCAGAAGTTTCTCTCAGATCTGGGTCGTAAATATGTCCCTCAGGAATGGAGGTAAGAAAACTGTTCACGTCTCTCTGGCATTTGCGTTTCTGTCGCAGAAAGGCTCTCTACTTCTTTCGGCTTGCATTTCTGCGCTGCGTCCTGTGGAGTGGAGTATTTGGTAATCGTTCATTATGGGTAGCTATCAAGTCCCATGCTGGAGTAGCTACCATGGAGGGCAGACGGCTGGGCCCCTCCATTGGATCTTGTTCCGCTATCCTGTTTTTACCTTTGCGTGACACATTGTCTTGAGTGGTCACCCTCAACAGTGAAGGCAGTCCCTCCTTTTCTTTACTGCTGACTACGTCCATTAGAGGACCCTCGTAGTCCATATCAACCTGGTTAAAATCCACGTTAAAATCTATGACACAACCTTGTGGCGCAATCTCTTCATTCAATGCGAGGTTCCAGCCATCCTGGAAGGCAAAGACCAGCCTCTATCTTGATATTTTTCTGCAGATGACAGGAAAAACGTCAGTGGGCCGAAGCTTGTCATGAACAAGAACAAAACTAAGTATTTATTAAAGTAAATTTTAGTTTTTTTTTGTGAAGAGGATTATTCATTTTATGGGTGAGTTTCGTTTAATTTAGTAGGGTATTTAAATTCGAAAGTAGAAGAGAGAATGTGTGAAGTTCAAAAATTTTTTCAAAATTTTCATTATAATGAGGATAATTACAAAATTTGGACTCGGTCATAAACACTTGGCCACATAGATAATCCTAAACCAATCAAATTTTCAAAGTTTCAAAGAAAGCAGGGGCAAGCGATATTGAGCTACTCAGGCCGCGTAATAGGTTTTCAGGTATCGTCCATTTATCGGTAACATGGGTCTTTCACCCCGGAAGTCTACTAACTGGTAGGCTCCTTTTGTATAGACCTTCTCTACGACAAATGGTCCCTCCTAGGTTGGTTCAAAATTTCCACTTATCATAGACCTTCTCAACGACAAATGGTCCCTCCCAAGTTGGCTCGAATTTTCTACCTATTTTGCAGTAGCAAGAATAGGCCTTTTGAGCACAAGTACGAGGTCACCAACTTTGAATGTCCTTGGGCGGACCAATTTTTCATGGGCTTGTACCATCTTTGTCTGGTAGAGATCCAAATGTTGTTGTGCTTCTAGTCATTTTTTGTTTGAGACTCTCTAGTTCTTCAAGTCTATGTTTTGCACTTTCTTCGGTCGTGAGTTGGTTGGCAACGACGACTCTGAGAGATGGTGTCTGGATTTCTAGCGGTAGCACGGCCTCGGTCCCGTACACGAGCATATAAGGTGTACACTGAGTGGGAGTCCTGAAAGTCGTCCGGTAGGCCCACAAGGCTTATAATAGTTTGTTATGCCAATCCCTTTTGTTTTCATCCAGTGTTTGCTTCAAAATCTGTACCAGTGTTTTGTTGAAAGCTTCAGCCAGACCATTTGCTTTAGGATAGTAAATTGTAGAGTATCTCAAATCTATCCCATGTCTTTTGAAAAAAATTGTTGATCTTTGTGCTTTTGAAGGCTGTCCCATTGTCAGAGATTATTCTTCGCGGTAATCCGAAATGGTAAATAACTTGGCTTCTAAAAAAATGAAGAACGTGTTGTGTCGTAACCTCACATGACGGTACTGCCTCTGCCCATTTAAAGAAGTAATTTGTAGCGGTAAGTATAAACCTGTGTCCTCTAGAATATGGAGGGTCTATCGGACCTATTATGTCCGTGCCCCAACACTCGAATGGCCATGAGGCGACAATTGGGTGCAGCACATTCAGAGGCTGATATAAGACCACCGCATGCACTTGGCATTGGTGACATTTTCTGGCTGTATCCATGCAGTCGGACATCATCGCTGGCCAATAATACCCGAGTATTTTGATCTTCATTTTCATTTTTGGCTCTGACTGGTCAGCGCCACACAATCCGACATGTACTTCTTTGACCATATTCGTGCCTCGGCTCTGCTCAAACACCGTAGCCACATTTGGTCGAACAATCTTCTGTAGAGAACACTTCCGACCAGGGCGTAAGACATGGCCCTCTTTGTGATGTGGTGCGCCTCAGACTTATCTTCTGGCAGCTTTCTAGTATGCCAATATTCTATTAATGGCTTACGCCAATCTTCATTGATGTCTGGAACTGTATTAATTGTTTCCTCTTTTCCAAGCTTGTGTAGAGTTTCAAAATCTTTTCGAGACAAGACTCGTCTTCCTTGAAACGTGACTTTGATGGAATCCACTGGGGGACATGCCATTTCCTTAGCAAGTTTTGCTAGAGCGTCGGCATGGGAATTATCTCCTCGAGGAATCCGGTAGAAAGTCACCTCAGGAATCTGCTCCAGGAGCTTCATTGTATACTGATGGTACTCTACTAGCCTTGGTTTCAGAATTCTGTATTGTCCGGCGACCTGTTGGATGAAAAGTTGAGAGTCACCATAAATGACAATGTTCATTATATCCATCGAAATTGCCAACTCTAATCCGGTTGTTAAAGCTTCGTATTCTGCTTCATTGTTGGTGCACGGCTCTGTCAGGTGGTATGAGAACCTCATCATACCCTTGTCTGGCGTAATAAAGATCAAACCGATTCCTGCTTTGCCTGGTATAACTGTGCCTGATCCTTTGTCTTTCCTGACCGACGAAGGGCCATCGAAGTACAATTCCCAACGCTGAGCACTAGAAAAATCCTTTTGTAGTAATTGCTTGTCTGGTAACTCGTTGTTGAGAGAGGACCCAGTTGACAGTGGCTGTGCAGCGAGGAAGTCTACTAGTATTTGTCCTTTGATAGCACGAAGGGGAACAAACGTTAATCAAATTGCAAATAGATCATTGACCATCTCGCTAAACATCCAGAGAGTGTTGGTCGGGTCATTAGATATTGCAATGGATTAACTTTCAAGATTAGGGTAATCTTATGAGAAAGCATGTAATGCCTAAGCTTTTGAGCGGCAAAAATTAACGTCAGATTGGTTCTCAATAGGTGGGTACCTTACCTCCGTCATATTAGATGACCACTCAAGTAGTAGAGCGCATTTTCTTTTCCCTCCTCATTGACTTGGGCTAAGAGGGCTCCAAGAGAGTCATCTAAGACCGCGACATAAAGTATCAACGGTTTCCCTGGGATAGGGGCTGCCAAAACAGGAGGTTTCATTAAATATCGTTTAACGTCCTCAAAGGCCCACTGACATTTCTCTTCCCAAATAAATTTGATGTCCTTTTTAATTAATTCCGAGAAAGGCTGACACCTACCTGAGAGATTAGAAATAAAGCGTCTCAGATATGCCAACTTTCCCTGGAAGGAACGTAGCTGTTTCAAGGTTTTAGGGGGAGGCATTTCCAAGATAGCTTTAATCTTATCCGGGTCAATCTTGATTCCCCGATGACGGAAAACAAATCCTAGAAATTTCTCAGATGTATTACCGAAGGTGCACTTTAAGGGATTCATTTTAAGGTCATATCATCGTAACCGTTCGAACACGATCCTCAAATCGTACAAATGGTCTATTTTGCGCTTACTTTTGATGACCAAATCATCCACATATCATTCTACTTTGTTGTGAGGTCGTCTAAAATCTTCGTCATTGCACGCAGATATGTTGCTCCGACATTCTTTAGGCTGAACGGCATCACTGTGTAGCAGAAAATTCCAATCTGTGTTCTGAAAGCTATAAGCGCTGCATCCTCGGGAGCCATCTTGATTTGGTTATATCCCAACGATCCGTCCATGAAGAAGAACATCTCATGTGTTGAAGCGATATCCACCATCATCTCTGGTATAGGTAGTGGAAATTTGTCTTTTGGACATGCCTTGTTCAAATCTCTGAAGTCGACACAGACGCGGATCTGTCCATTTTTCTTTTTAACAGGTACAATGTTAGCTAACCACATAGGGTATTGATCTTCTTTAACAAAGTTGGCGTCTATCAACTTTTTCACTTCAGCGATGACTTGTTGTTCTATTTCAAGGCGCATTCTGTTGGGAACCTTTTTTACTGGGGTTATATTCTTGTCCACCCAAAGTTTATGGACTGCAACCTCTGCTGACAGTCCTGACATTTCATCATACCTCCATGTGAAGCAATCTTTGAATTCTGTTAATAGTTTGACCAATTCTGCAGATTCTTTGACATCAAGTCGAGAACTTATAAATGTAGGTCGGGGTCGTTCTTCAGTCCCGAGGTTAATCTCTTTCAATTCATCCTTATAAATGTAGGTCGGGGTCGTTCTTCAGTCCCGAGGTTAATCTCTTTCAATTTATCGATAGTAGATTTAATTTCGTCCTCAAATTCTGGCAGAGCATCTTCTCTTGGTTGATCAGTAGAGTCATCCTCTATATCGTGGCAATCCTCTTCTGACTCACTAGTAATAACCATGCATAATTCAGAATCATCAACTGGTCCAACTGTACCAAATCTGAGACCTTCTTTTGAATTGAGAGTTTGACTTTTACCATTCCATAGATTTTTCAAAAAGTTGAAATTTATCTTTTGGCATTTTTTTTGGTAAGTGTCCTTGTTGAATTAACTTTTGAACACAAGGCGAGAAGTAACCAAAAGGTAATTCCATTAATTCATTAGAATTAAAATCCAAATTTACATGTTTCAAGCTCAGTAGAGGTAGAAGCACGGTAAAATTTGATCGGCTTTGAACCAACACTATGAACTTCCTTGAACTTTAAACTCTCGACCTTTTGAGGGAGAATCAGAGTAAGGGTCATAGTATTCACATAGTGGTCTATCCGATCATACATTATTTCATATTCATTCCTCTCTGTATCTTCTAAGGATATCTTGTACTGAGGTTTCTTCTGCTTCGTCATCATTATTTCATCTCCAGAACTATCTTCATCACCAATGTTGATGGTTGGCATACTCCGTTCAACAATTAAATTAATCTTTCCTTGTCCGCATCCTCGGCCTTGACCTTGGGTGCAAGAATTAGAAGAACCTCCACCAACTCTTTGTAAGGGAGTGGTAGAAGGTTGTTGAAGCGGAGTTGTATGGCCTCCTTTTTGTGATTCTTCTGAATTTTTGTCTTTGTTTGTCGGAGTTGTATGGCCTTCTTTTTGTGATCCCTCTGAATTTTTGTCTTTGTTTGTTAAAATCTCACGGAGTTGTATGGCCTTCTTTTTGTGATCCCTCTGAATCTTTATCTTTGTTTGTCAAAATTTCGTGTTGTATGGCCTTCTTTTTGTGATCCCTCTGAATCTTTATCTTTGTTTGTCAAAATCTCGTGTGAGAAGATAATCTTCTTTGGAGGCGCGTAGTAGGCAGCATCTTCATGGATACCAACTTCGTGCACTGAAAATGATTGTAGGTCACCCTTGATGCAATTTTCTTGACCATCTTTGGTGTAAGGATGATGGAACCATATTGTGCTCATGAATCAATGGTCGACCCAATAGAGCGTTAAAAGAGGTCTCGATATCGATGATATGAAATTTAGTGGTTGTCACGAGTTCTTCAACCTTCATAAGTAATGTAATTGACCTAAGGGCTCTTTCACCCTTTTGGTTGAATCCTCTTAACATCATCTTATCGGTGTTATTGATCCAAGGGCTCTTTCTCCCTTTTGGTTGAATCCTCTTAACATCATCTTATCGGCAATAAGATCTTGAGCTTCAATATCCAAATAGGCCAATGTCCGTAGTCTCATCAAGTTAAGAGATGCTCTAGGATCACTAAAACTCTGGATAACACAAATCTGCCAATGTTGACGGAGATGTAGAGCGGACGGTTGTAGTCGGCGTTATCGAGAAGCAAGTCTTCTTCTGTGAAGGTGCTAGCCAACTGAGCTAAGCAAATTTTTGGATCAAGCAAAGCTGTAACCAGAGATTCTCGCATCTCCTTTGACAGGATCAGAGCATCGTAGATGCTTAGTCGGGCAGGCAGCTTCCAAAGATGAGCTAGCACATTGTAGTCTACTTTGTATGATCCTCCAATTTTATTTTGATCATGTGGTTCTTCCACTGGTGGAGGTGAGGGTATCTCTTCTCGAGTCATTATCTGTTTTCCTTTGTCTATTGGAGCTGTTCTTGGTGGTAACACTTTTCCAATCCTTAAGTTGACTTCTGTGATTTCTTCTTCTTGAGATATCGTTATTGGATCTTCTGATGTCTTTTCCTCTCTGTCGGAAAGATCTAAGTTGATGGCAAGCGGTGTACCATGATGCTCGATAAATGGCTCCTCGTTATCGGTGTTGTCGTAAGCGATCTCATTGATGCCTTCTTTGGTCTTGACAACGAGCTCATCGGACTCGAGTACAATTTGCAGATTATTTTCAGAATCGAGATTACAGCTAGATCGGTCACAATCAGTTACGTTATCACCAGAAACAGCCAAAATGTAGCCAAAATCACAATCATTATATTCATAAGATCCCAGAGGGACAAAAAGATAATCATACAAAGTCAGGAGTTTGAGGATTTTCTTCCCCGAATCCGAGACAACCAATCAAGTAAAGGCAACCCCTATACTATCCCCCATGCTATCAATCTTGGCAGTGACGCTTTTCTTCTTGTTCTTGGTCCTTGACGATGACAGATTTTTTGGTGAAATCTTCATCTCGGGCTCGGTATGCCACGGACTCTGAATGGAGGCTTATTTTGATGTAGACTGTATCTTGTTCAGTATCCTCTTGGACGATCTGCTCCCGACCTCTTTCCATTCTTCTTCGGTATTCATTGAAGCTTGCTTCGATGAATCCGATATTTGATTAATGACCCTCTTGAGTTCATCCCAAGCTTACTCCATCCATCTACTGCGATATACGGATCAATTGAGGAGATTGACTCAACTAAAATCATGTTTATGGAATCTTTTTAAGGTTCTCTCAAATACTCCTTCAGGATTGTTATATTCTCTTCCTTGAGGTTCTTCTCGAGCCAGTCCTTAAAGAAAGAGCACTTGAGTGTGCCCAAGCAACCGGTGGTATGGGCAATAATTTGGTTCATTCTTCTTATCCACCTCTTTGGGTTTCTTTGAATCAGGTAGTTTGAATTCTGGTTTCTTCATCAGGCTTATGAATATTTTAGGTACTGCCTTATCCTTGAAGGAATACACAACTTCCTGTCGCTCGAACAAGGATATTCTTTTACCCGCTATTCGAGGTGATCCCACTTGAGGCTGCCGTTGGTTGGATTGACTGCTCTGTTTCTGAGAGTACTGTGATGAAGACTAGAGATGTTATTTTGAATATATCTTTATCGGTTGTTTTCCTTTGTCGATAGTCGCGACTACTCCAGATTTTTTTTTTCAAACACTTGTCACCTTAGCCTTTTCATGTGGCTTTATGTGCTTCATTTCTTCTTGAAGACTGTTGGCTTTACTGAGTAGCTTCTCAAAGTATTTGATGGTGAGTTGCTTAAGCGTGAAAGCTGCTGGCCCATGAATGCTTTTGAGTAGAATCTCAATTGCTTGATGTTTCTGTAGCTGAGGTTCACATTTCATGCTAAGGTTTCTCCACCTCAAAATATATTCTACCAAAGTTTCGCCAGACTTTTCCTTTTTCATCATAAGTTCTCCAATGGACACATGATGTTGTGCCCCAACAAAACTTTTGAAAAATAACTATTCTAACTTAGATAATGTTTTAACTGACCCGTTAGGTAGGTCAGCATACCAGTCAAAAGAAATTCCTGACAAGCTGCTGACGAACTGTTGACAGAGTAGAGCTTCATTATTCTTTGTGTTGCCACACTTGGCTCGGAAATGTGCTATGTGCTATCTGGGATTTTCAGTCCCATCGAATATCTTGAAGTTTTGGGTAACAAAACCCTTGGGGAAAGGGATGACATCAAATTCTTTCGGGTAAGGTCTACCCTTTAAAACTGATGCACCGCCCATCCATTTGCTTGAATTATTTTTCTGGCATGACACCTGATGGAGAATCCTTCTTTAGTTGTTCATCTTTGTCTGCCAAAGTAGCCTCCCTTCTTTCATTTGTGATTTGTATGATTTCTGGCTGATTAATCTTNCGCTTTTCTTCTTGTTCTTGGTCCTTGACGATGACGTATTTTTTGGCGAAATCTTCATCTCGGGCTCAGTATTCTTTTACCCGCTATTCGAGGTGATCCCACTTGAGGCAGCCGTTGGTTGGATTGACTGCTCTATTTCTGAGAGTACTGTGATGAAGACTAGAGATGTTCTTTTGAATATATCTTTATCGGTTGTTTTCCTTTGTCGACAGTCACGACTACTCCTGATTTTTTTTTCAAACACTTGTCACATTAGCCTTTTCATGTAGCTCTATGTGCTTCATTTCTTCTTGAAGACTGCTGGCTTTACTGAGTAGCTTCTCAAAGGATTTGATGGTGAGTCGCTTGAGCATGAAAGCTGCTTGATGTTCCTGTAGCTGAGGTTCACATTTCATGCTAAGGTTTCTCCACCTCAAAATATAGTCTACCAAAGTTTCACCAGACTTTCGCTTTTTCATCATAAGTTCTCCAATGGACACATGATGTTGTGCCCCAACAAACCTTTTGACAAATAACTGTTCTAACTTAGATAATGTTTTAACTGACTCGTTAGGTAGGTCAACGTACCAGTCAAAAGAAATTCCTGACAAGCTGCTGACAAACTGTTGACAGAGTAGAGCTTCATTATTCCTTGTGTTGCCACACTTGGCTCGGAAATGTGCTATGTGCTATCTGAGATTTTCAGTCCCATCAAATATCTTGAAGTTTTGGGTAACAAAATCCCTTGGGGAAAGGGATGACATCAAATTCTTCCGGGTAAGGTCTACCCTTTAAAACTGATGCACCGCCCTTAGACTGGGCTAAGGCATCCCGCACTTGTTCAACCATTTGCTTGAATTCTTTTTCTGGCGTGGCACCTGATGGAGAATCCTTCTTTGGTTGTTCATCTTTGTCTGCCAAAGTAGCCTCCCTTCTTTCATTTATGATTTGTATGATTTCTGGCTGACTAATCTTTGGAGAAGCTAATCTTGGTGCTTGTGATTGCCCATGAATGGTGGCCATGGCGGTCATAGCTGCAGTCATCTCTTCTATTCATTTATCCAAGAGGCTGACTTGCTCATCCCTTAGGAGGATAACCCTACGCAGCTCATCTACGACGTTCTCTTCGGTGTGAGGTTGAGCCTCGCACGCAGATGTGGTAGCTCTGGTTTTGATCACATGAACATCGATGAAATCCTCCTCCAGGTAATCATTGTAATCAGAATCTTCATTGTCACTATCGACGGAAACTCCGTGTTCTCGAGCTAACTCGCTCAATCCTGAGTTTCTCAACTTTCTCTTCAATTATTGATTCCTTGATTGCTTTAAGATCTGAAGGACCCTGATGGACATCTTCTATTTGTTCCTCCATCTTGCTGGGTATTGTTGCGACGATGTCAGATATTTCAGGGACTGGTTTTACTTCCTGTCTTGCAAGCTCACTGAACTATATCTGTGCAGCGACCTTAGGTACCCATACCCTCTTCCTCTTGGACAATGATGCCTCAGGACGGGACATCTTAGTAGAGACATTGTTATGTCGAAGGAAGGTATGCTCCTTGTGGTGTAGACCAGCTACAATGTCAGGTAATCGTCTTGTCTTTGTCTCCGGGATTGCAGGAATGATGGGTAAGATCCTCGGTCCCAGTCTCGACTTAATCGGTCGGCGACCTGCGGTTCTGGTGGTGGTATGATCGGTGGTGACTATAGCAGTATCAACTCGGTTTCCCAAACGGAACAAGACGGGAATACGGGTCGGTGACTTTTAAGTCGAATTGTGAGACTTTGTTACGGACTTAACATCCTTCAAAATTTCTTTCTTGATACGAGAGGAAATTGCATGTCCCACTCGTTTAAGTAATTCACTAATAGAACATCCTCCCTTGGTAGCAAGCCTTCTAAAAAATGTGGTAACTCGAGTGGTAGGAGTGAACTTCCTTTATTCCTCACCGTGTCCATGGAGTGATGGTAATGCGGCGAAAATCTTTCGGATACTCTCATATCCATCAGTATCCGTCAGAGGATGGAATCTACTCCCTCGTAGGAGTGGATAAATTTCTGGTAACACCTCTTCAATTTGATGAGGCTCCTCCTCAACTGGTGTGTTTTGAGGAGTCTGGGCTTTGATGACCCTCCAAACTCTTCTATTGTGGTTCCTCCTTTGAGTTTGGTTTAATGGTACAGTCCTTGAGCTTGAACCAATACCAAACACGGGTGGTGGGACAGTTAACCCTTTAGTTGAATCTTCAATGATCATCACTTCATTCCCCTTAGCAGCAGCGGGGATAAAAGATTTGACGGGTGTCGCAACGGCAGTAGCTTTAGCCTTTTTGCAAGCAGGGAAGTCCTAAAGGCAATTCAAGTTGAATCCTGCACACGGTTCTTGTATTTCTGGAGCAGCGATCTTCATTACGACGAATGGGGTTTTTCCGAGGATAACCTCGAGATCTTCAAATCCAGCTCCGAACTTGATGGTGGGAGCGACGTTACGGGCCCTGCATTCCATTGGTAGGTTGTAGGGAAAGGTCAGCGTTGGGTAGGCCATTGCAACGAGCTTTAAAACAGAAGTTTTAGGGTTAGCTATATAGCCAAAAACCTTGTACTTTTTAGTGCAAACACTCAAAAATAGAGGTTGATCTGTAGACCGGGCGGGTCTTAGTTTATGGGTATTTTTAACATCTTTGTTTAAAAAGTGTAAAGTTTAATTAATATAAGAAAGTTTCAAAGTGCACGCAACACAACATGATCTGGTTTAATTTGCGGGATAGCAAATCAAATTTGGCAGGAAGATGTGAAGAAATCTTAGGACCCAGTGCGGGACCCAATTAGTGGCAGAGAATGCCCAGGTGAATTTAGTCCATCGACACACCTATTAGGGATCGGAACCCATATAAAAATTTAAAGAGTCCTTAATGGCCTTCTGAACCTCTCTGTTCAAAGATGGTTGAACAGCTAGTCCTGAAGTCCAAGGAGTTGGCTGTACTTTCCCAAGACAAAAATGGGTAAAGTATGCCAATGGAAGAATGGTAATTTGGTCCAAGAGGGACAGGGACACATTACCGATGTGTGAAAATAATATTTCTTGATTTGTATGGAGAGAAAATCATTCCACAGCGGAGTCGCCAGAAGCTGTCGGCGTTATTTCAGGGTTGGTTTGTGGGGAGTTGCCCGTAAGAAGTTGTCAGTCCCCGGNCAATTAAGGATGATTTTGTCAAGCAAGACATATTAAGTTGAGTAGATCTCCGAGGTATCCAACAGATCTAGAGAAAGAAGCAGGTTTGTACTACTATCTCACTGCCTGGTGGAAAATCCCGAGTTCATTTAAAATTATTATGTTTCTTAATAAGTCATCCTATAAATACTTCTAATGCTCGGTGAACATTGATGTCTTAATTATCCTTGGGAAAGGGGTAATTATCATTTATCATTTAATTTGAAAATTATGTGAGTGAATTTCCTTAAAGGGCAAGTTGGTGTAACCTGAACACTTAACCAATTTTTAGTTTAGGCTTAGTGGTGTTTCAAGGATGTTTGATTATGTTATGTTTATTTCTCTAATCCTCATTTA
>JXCR01104031.1:36099-68066 GCA_002079205.1 Phalaenopsis hybrid cultivar | reverse complement strand
AATCTTCATTGTCACTATCGACGGAAACTCCGTGTTCTCGAGCTAACTCAGAAATCTCAATCCTGAGTTTCTCAACTTTCTCTTCAATTATTGATTTCTTGATTGCTTTAAGATCTGAAGGACCCTGATGGACATCTTCTATTTGTTCCTCCATCTTGCTGGCTATTGTTGCGACGATGTCAGATATTTCAGGGACTGGTTTTACTTCCTGTCTTGCAAGCTCACTGAACTATATCGGTGCAGTGACCTTGGGTACCCATACCCACTTCCTCTTCGACAATGATGCCTCAGGACGGGACATCTTAGTAGAGACATTGGTATGTCAAGGGAAGGTATGCTCCTTGTGGTGTAGACCAGCTACAATGTCAGGTAATCGTCTTTTCTTTGTCTCCGGGATTGCAGGAATGACGGGTAAGATCCTCGGTCCCAGTCTCGACTTAATCGGTCGGCTACCTGCGGTCCTGGTGGTGGTATGATCGGTGGTGACTATAGCAGTATCAACTCGGTTTCCCAAATGGAACAAGACGGGAATACGGGTCGGCAACTTTTAAGTCGACTTGTGGGACTTTCTTACGGACTTAACATCCTTCAAAGATTCTTTCTTAATACTAGAGGAAAATGCATGTCCCACTCGCTTAAGTAATTCACTAATAGAACATCCTCCCTTGGTAGCAAGCCTTCTAAAAACTGTGGTAACTCGAGTGGTAGGAGTGAACTTCCTTTATTCCTCACCGTGTCCATGGAGTGATGGTAATGCAGCGACAATCTTTCGGATACTCTCATATCCATCAGTATCCGTCAGAGGATGGAATCTACTCCCTCGTAGGAGTGGATAAATTTCTGGTAACACCTCTTCAATTTGATGCGGCTCCTCCTCAACTGGTGTGTTTTCAAGACTCTGGGCTTTGATGGCCCTCCAAACTCTTCTATTGTGGTTCCTCCTTTGAGTTTGGGTCAGTGGTACAGTCCTTGAGCTTGAACCAATACCAAACACGGGTGGTGGGACAGTTAACCCTTTAGTTGAATCTTCAATGATCAACACTTCTTTCCCCTTAGCAGCAGCGGGGATAACAAATTTGACGGGTGCCGCAACGGCAATAGCTTTAGCCTTTTTGCAAGCAGGGAAGTCCTGAAGGCAATTCAAGTTGAATCCTGCACACGGTTTTTGTATTTCCGGAGTAGCGATCTTCATTACCATGAATGGGGCTTTTTCGAGGATAACCTCGAGATCTTCAAATCCAGCTCCGAACTTGATGGTGGGAGCGACGTTACGGGCCCTGTGTTCCGATGGCAGGTTGTAGGGAAAGGTCAGCGTTGGGTAGGCCATTGCAACGAGCTTTAAAACAGAAAGTTTTAGGGTTAGCTATATAGCCAAAAACCTTGTACTTTTTAGTGCAAGCACTGAAAATAGAGGTTGATCTGTAGACCGGGCGGGTTTTAGTTTATGGGTATTTTTAACATCTTTGTTTAAAAAGTGTAAAGTTTAATTAATATAAGAAAGTTTCAAAGTGCACGCAACACAACATGATCTGGTTTAATTTGCGGGATAGCAAATCAAATTTGGCAGGAAGATGTGAAGAAATCTTAGGACCCAGTGCGGGACCCAATTAGTGGTAGAGAATGCCCAGGTGAAATTAGTCCATGGACACACCTATTAGGGATCCAAACCCATAAAAAAATATAAAGAGTCCTTAATGGCCTTCTGAACCTCTTTGTTCAAAGATGGTTAAACAGCTAGTCCTGAAGTCCAAGGAGTTGGCTGTACTTTCCCAAGACAAAAATGGGTAAAGTATGCCAATGCAAGAATGGTAATTTGGTCCAAGAGGGACAGGAACACATTACCGATGTGTGAAAATAATATTTCTTAATTTGTATGGAGAGAAAATCATTCCACAGCGGAGTCTCCAAGAGCTGTCGGCGTTAGTTCAGGGTTGGTTTGTGGGGAGTTGCTCGTAAGAAGCTGTCAGTCCCCGGAATTGAAATCCCGTCGCCTGCTTCGGAAGGATGTTGAAGTATGAAATTAAAATGACCCCATATTTTTCATAATTTAAAATGAAAGAGCACTANAAGGCACAAGAAAGACGGTACTATAAACTGTAAAAGCATACCTGGCAAGTCTTCTCGTTCCACCACCTGAAATTCAAAAATACATGTTAAGGCGTTTATATGAAACATGGAAGTAAAATCTTGACGACCTATCTAACCCTATGTCATATCTTGATGGGTCCTTAAGGAATTTCAGTTAAGGATGATTTTGTCAAGCAAGATATATTAAGTTGAGTAGATCTCTGAGGTATCCAACAGATCTAGAGAAAGAAGCAGGTTTGTGCTACTATCTCGTTGCCTGGTGGAAAATCCTGAGTTCTTTAAAACTTATTATGTTGCTTAATAAGTCATCCTGTAAATACTTCTAATGCTCAGTGAACATTGATGTCTTAATTATCCTTAGGAAAGGGGTAATTATCATTTATCATTTAATTTGAAAATTATATGAGTGAATTTCCTTAAAGGGAAAGTTGGTGTAACCTGAACACTTAACCAATTTTTAATTTAGGCTTAGTGGTGTTTCAAAGATTTTTTATTATGTTATGTTTATTTCTCTAATCCTCATTTAGTTAATTTTGATTTGGCCTAAGTCACCATTAAGCCCTTAAGACCTAGGTGAGTGTCTTAATTAGTTATGAAAAGGTTAAGCTTTAAGTGGTCATGATTCATGATTTGAATTTTATTTGAACATCAAAATAGGGGTAGTAAATTGATTAATTATTGACTTCAAAAGNCGTGGGAAACCTCGTTAGCAACCTTAGGTTACCTCCTCCGAGGGATTCCCGATCATCCAGTAGAGATGTCTTTATTTAGTTGCAATTGTAGTTTTGTGTGATGTTTGTGATTAAATTTTGAGTTGTTTTTATATTTTGAATGTTGTAGCGTTGTAGTTTTGTGTGATGTTTGTGATTAAATTTTGAGTTGTTTTATATTTTGAATGTTGTAGAATGAATTTTATCTTGGTTGATTTTAGTTTTGGTTTTGGTTATGGTTTTTGGTTAACATGCAAGTTTATGTTGTTTTCATACATGTAGGTAAATGCAAGTATGAAAAGAAACAATGTAAGCATAAGGAGATGCATGTAAGGAAAAGACACAAGAAAGATGGTACTATAAACTGTAAAAGCGTACCTGACAAGTCTTCTCGTTCCACCACCTGAAATTCAAAAATACATGTTAAGGCAATTTATATGAAATAGGGAAGTAAAATCTTGACGACCTATCTAACCCTAAGTCATATCTTGATGGGTCCTTAAGGAATTTCAATTAAGGATGATTTTGTCAAGCAAGACATATTAAGTTGAGTAGATCTCCGAGGTATCCAACAGATCTAGATAAAGAAGCAGGTCTGTGCTACTATCTCACTGCCTGGTGGAAAATCCTGAGTTCTCTAAACATATTATGTTGCTTAATAAGTCATTCTATAAATACTTCTAATGCTCAGTGAACATTGATGTCTCAATTATCCCTGGGAAAGGGGTAATTATCATTTATCATTTAATTTGAAAATTATATGAGTGAATTTCCTTAAAGGGGAAGTTGATGTAACCTGAACACTTAACCAATTTTTAATTTAGGCTTAGTGGTGCTTCAAGGATTTTTGATTATGTTATGTTTATTTCTCTAATCCTCATTTAGTCAATTTTGATTTGGCCTAAGTCACCACTAAGCCCTTAAGACCTAGGTGAGTGTCTTAATTAGTTTTGAAAAGGTTAAGCTTTAAGTGGTCATGATTCATGATTTGAATTTTATTTAAACATCAAAATAGGGGTAGTAAATTGATTAATTATTGACTTCAAAAGTCATACCGCTAAGTTAGGATCATTTAATTTTAATAAACTTCCAAATTTTAATAATTTAGAAATTTATTGATCTTAATTAAGAAAGTGCAATTGGTTTCTATCAATTGACAGGATCATTTAATTTTAATAAACTTCCAAATTTTAATAATTTAGAAATTTATTAATCTTAATCCACGAATTTAATTTTAATAAACTTCCAAATTTTAATAATTTAGAAATTTATTAATCTTAATTTTTTTTTAATGAGGAAAGTGAATTAATAAACTTCCAAATTTTTAATGATTTAGAAATTTATTAACTTATCTTTTTAATGAGGAAGGCGAGATTGGTTCCTATCAATTAACCTCTATGTTTTCAAACATCAAATAAATTGATTAAGATCAGAGGTTACCCATTTCCCTCCTTAAATTAAGCCCTAAATGTTAATTAAAGCTAAATTGTCAAAATTAAACATTTGCTCCTAAGGCTCTAACACTTCATAATTTGTCAAATTCAATTCAAATGACTTTGAAATTTTTATCCTATTTCATTCAATGGGTCAATTAAGGCATCAGAGGAGAAAAATGTGATTTTTCAGATTTTAATTTATTTTATATAATTATTTACATGCAAAAATAGGATTTTTCAAAGAAAATTCCTAACTTGACCAAAGTAAATTATAATCCTTTGAAATATTTATTGGAGGTAGACCTATACTAGAGAGGCCTTTGAACTATATTTCATAATTTTTTGAATTCTCTGTGATTTATTAGAAGCATGTTAAATTCTGGGGTTTTTAATAAACNCTTCATAATTTGTCAAATTCAATTCAAATGACTTTGAAATTTTTATCCTATTTCATTCATGGGTCAATTAAGGCATCAGAGGAGAGAATGTGATTTTACCTGAAAGAATGGATGAAGCTGAATAAAATTTTTTGGATCCACAGGTTATGAGGGTTATTCGATTGACCCTATCGAGGTTTGTTGCACAAAACATCGTCAAGGAGAGGATGACTGCAGATCTCATGGCGGCCTTGTCAGGTATGCATGAAAAGTCATCAACGAATAACAAAATATACTTAATGAAGAAATTATTCTACTTGAAGATGATGGAATGTGTTTCTGTTGCTCAACACCTGAATAATTTCAATACTATCACAAATCAATTATCGTATGTTGAAATTGATTTTGATGATGAGATACGTGTGTTGATATTGTTGGCACCGTTGTCAAATAGTTGGAAAGTCATGAAGATGACAGTTAGTAGTTCTGCAGTTAAATCTAAAATGAAATGTGATGATATTCTTGATTTGATCTTGGCTGAGGAGGTGTGCAAAAAAGATTATAGCGAGATCTCAAGTTCGAGTTCGACACTGAATATTGATTTAAGAGGGAGATGACATGACAAAAACTCAAGTATAGGGAGTTTAAAATCAAAGTTTAGTCAACAGACAACTTGCTCGAATTGTGGCAAGGCTGACCACATAAAGAGAAACTACAGGAATCCCAAGAATATGAGGAATAATAGCACAAATATGGTATCTGAAGAAGTGCAAGATGCACTATTGCTGGTAGTTCATTGTTTTATTTTAATTTATTTTATATAATTATTTACATGCAAAAATAGGATTTTTCAAAGAAAATTCCTAACTTGACCAAAGTAAATTATAATCCTTTGAAATTTTTATTGGAGGTAGACCTAGACCAGAGAGGCCTTTGGACTATATTTCATAATTTTTTGAATTCTCTGTGATTTATTAGAAGTATGTTAAATTCTGGGGTTTTTAATAAAAATAAAATATTTTAGTTGGTGAAAATTAAGTTTTATATTTTTGAAAAATTTCTCTGAGGTTAGAGAGCTCAGAGGAGCAAAATTTATAATTATATGATTTTTCTTTGATTTATTGGAATTATTTTAGTGAAAACTCAGTTTTTGGTCTTTNAGGTTAGAGAGCTCAGAGGAGCAAAATTTATAATTATATGATTTTTCTTTGATTTATTGGAATTATTTTAGTAAAAACTCAGTCTTTGGTCTTTAAAAATTATTTTAAGCTTGAAAATTCAATATCTTTATTTATAAAGTCAGGAAAAATATTCTAATTGTTCCTAAGTGATTAAGAAGCAATTTAGAACATTTCCATGAGTTTTATTATTTTTCTGATTTTTATGAATTTTTTATTATTAAAAATATTAAAAATAGGCTAAAAACACATTTTTATTTTAAATATAATTTTATTTTTATAAAATATCCCTGATCACAGAGAACTTAAAAAAACTAAGTTTCATAATTTTTTGACTTCNTAAGGAGCAATTTAGAACATTTCCATGAGTTTTATTATTTTTGTGATTTTTATGAATTTTTTATTATTTAAAATATTAAAGATAGGCTAAAAACACATTTTTTTCTTTTTATGAATTTTTAATTATTTAAATACTTAAAATAGGCAAAAAATTAAGTTTTTATTTTAAATATTTTTTTTATGAATTTTTAAATATTTAAAATAGGCTAAAAATCATGTTTTTATTCTAAATATTAGATTTTTATAAAATATCCCTGATCACAGAGAACTCAAAAAAACTAAGTTTCATAATTTTTTGACTTCTATTTTGATTTTTAAAAATTATTGAAGTGTCAAAAGTGGTATTTATCTTTGAAAATCAATTTAAATTACCAAATGAACTCAAAATATTTTGAACTTTTTATAGTGAGTTCTCTGGATCATAAACCACAGTGGAGATAAAGAATCAAGTCATTTAAATGTTTATATTTTCCAAAATTAATTATTTCAGTGATTTAGTGTTTGTAAAATTTAATGGCATTTTAAATGACTTGACCCATGAAGTTATTTCTAAAAGCTTCTCTAGTCATAGTGGACCTTCCAAAATTTTCTTAGGAGTTTCTAATAAACATTCTAATTTCCATGATTATTTTAAGGAAATAATGTGCAAGATTTTGAAAAGTATGGATCTCTGTATAGAAGCCTCCTTTCACTTTTGAAAAATCAGATGATGTTTCCCTTAACAGAGGCTACAACATGCCAAAATTTCAAGCCAAGGTGATGTATCAATATGCATTTAGAATTAAATGATTCCAAACAATTTTTAATTAATTAAAAATATTTTATGCATCAAATGGACTTGAAATTTATTCCACATTGTATTCCTCTGTTCACAACGAAAGAAGTTATTTTTATTTTATATTTGTGATTTTTCTACACACAGTTATGAATTTTCTAAGTTAGGGGTACTTAAATAAATAAGAAAAAGCCCTATTTATCTATTTAAAATGTGCATGCTGACTAGATCCTAGGCAGCTCCGAAGGCATGCGTGGCGCACTCTGGTTGGACGCCTCCATCCACGTAGCTGCTGACTCGGCCCGCGGTTTATGTCCAGGAGCGCTGTCCGGCTCGATCTCCTTCGTCCATTTGACATACGCTCGATCGAACGGCTCCCTGTCATCGTTCCCGATAGAATGATCCCGTGATCGTCCACACTAAAACCCTAAGATCTCAGCCTAGACTCAACCAAATCACCTTGGGTTTGATCCTATGGACTGGTCTAAGTGAGACGAACATATTCATACGATAATCATGCAATTAAATTCTGCCTAATTAGATGGAGAATAAAAGTAGGCTCGGGATGAGGTGAGGTTTTATACCTTTGTTCTGAGAAGTGAAGCTTCAATCAGAGGGGTTGACTCTTTGGTCTTGGTGTAAGGCCTAAGTAGGAATTCGATCATGGTTGGATTTGGGTGTTGGTCTAGAGCTATGGTAGAGGCTCTGTGGAAGGGGGATTTTATGGGGTTTTGGCTTCTTTCACTGTTGTGAAGGTGTGGGTGAGGTTAATTTGAGTTTGGTGGCCTGTAGAGGTACATTGGGTCCTGTCCTGGTTTTCGGCAAGCTTTCAAGCTCAAAATTGAGCTCCGACAATGGAAATTGGTGAGGGAAAATGGTTGGAATGCACTGAGGGGATCTTAGGGAACCTTTGCGTGAAGTTTAGAGAGGCCTCACTAAGTAAGTTTCAGGACACCTCCCATGGTCGTGAAGGTGAGCTTTTATAAAAAATGGCCATGGGGTGGCTCTCAGGGCATAAGCTTGGGAGCTTTGTGTTGCTTAGGTGGAAGGCAGAGGAGCTCCATTAATCGGTTTGGCTGAGCTGGCCTCTAGGTTTGATTTGGGTGAGGTGACATGGGGGTGGATCTCGATTTTGAGCTTTTCCGGCCACTAGGCTGGCCAGCCGGCCAGGGGGAGGTGGCTAGGAGCTCAGGGAACTTAGAGGAATCCATCACAACAATTTAATGCAAATGTGCTTTGATTTGGAAAAGATATCTTAAGAATGTGCATTTTTGGAAAATATATCCCTTAATTATGGGGACCTTTGGTCCATGGCTTGATTTAGGTGGTTTCATGGTGTTTAGACTGGTCACTAAGTCCAACTAATGGTTTGGGTGGCTTGATTTAGGTGATTTCATGGTGTTTGGACTGGTCACTAAGTCCAACTAATGGTTGTAACGAGTTAATTTTGTGACTTTAGGGTGGTTAGGTCACATTTAGTGCATGGGTCCAAGTGGGTGCGAATGACCAAAACTTGGGTTTGGGCTAGGCTAGCCATGTCAATTGGCCCACATAAATATTAAATTTTGTGTAGATGATCATAAGGAACAACTTTGGTGAAAGATGGAAGTATAATTGATTGTTGCATTTGGTGTAGATGATCACAAGGAACAACTTTGGTGAAGAATGGAAATGATTTGAGCTCAATTGAAGGGTCAATTTGAGGGAATTTTGAACTTTAATCAATTTGGTCATGTTAGGCTAGGCTTGGGTATGGCTTGGGTCAACCTTANGTTGTGAAGGTGTGGGTGAGGTTAATTTGAGTTTGGTGGCCTGTAGAGGTACATTGGGTCCTGTCCTGGTTTCCGGCAAGCTTTCAAGCTCAAAATTGAGCTCCGGCAATGGAAATTGGTGAGGGAAAATGGTTGGAATGCACCGAGGGGATCTTAGGGAAGCTCTGCGTGAAGTTTAGAGAGGCCTCATTAAGTAAGTTTCAGGACACCTCCCATGGCCGTGAAGGTGAGTTTTTATAAAAAATGGTCATGGGGTGGCTCTCAAGGCATAAGCTTGGGAGCTTTGTGGTGCTTAGGTGGAGGGCAGAGGAGCTCCATCAATCGGTTTGGCTGAGCTGGCCTCTAGGTTTGATTTGGGTGAGGTGCCATGGGTGTGGATCTCAATTTTGAGCTTATCCGGCCACTAGGCTGGCCGGCCGACTAGGGGGAGGTGGCTAGGAGCTCAGGGAACCCAGAAGAAATCCATCACAACAATTTAATGCAAATGTGCTTTGATTTGGAAAAGATATCTTAAGCATGTGCATTTTTGGAAATAATATCCCTTAATTAGGGGGACCTTTGGTCCATGGCTTGATTTAGGTGGTTTCATGGTGTTTGGACTGGTCACTAAGTCCAACTAATGGTTGGGGTGGAGTTAATTTTGTGACTTTGGAGTGGTTAGGTCACATTTAGTGCATGGGTCCAAGTGGGTGCGAATGACCAAAACTTGGGTTTGGGCTAGGCTAGACATGTCAATTAGCCCACACAAATATTGAATTTGGTGTAGATGATCATAAGGAACAACTTTGGTGAAAGATGGAAGTAGTTTTGAGCTCAATTGAAGGGTCAATTTGAGGGAATTTTGAACTTTAATCAATTTGGTCATGTTGGGCTAGACTTGGGTATGGCTTGGGTTAACCTTAGGCTAAGTCCAAATTGATTGTTGTAAATGGTTAATAGGGACCTCATGAAGAGTTTTAAACATGAATTGGGTGCCAATTTGAAGGTCAACGCAATCAATTGGGTGAAATTTGGGAATTTAGCCAATTTGGGGCTAAATTTGGGAATTTTGGATTTAGGCCAAAATCAAGTGGATTTGGGGCTTCACCAAGGCCAAATGATGGTTGATTTTGATGTATAGGAATGTTATAAAGATTTTTAAACATTAATTGAGGTAATTGACTAGGCTATGGGTTCAATTTGGTGAGATTGGGTCATATGGTCAAAATTGGGGCTTTGACCCAAATCAAAATTGGGCTCAAATCATGGAACAATTGAACTTAGATTTAGTTTAATATGGTCATATAAAAAGTGAATTTGAGTTTAGGATTGGAATTCAGGTCAAATTGATGGACATTTGAGTTGAATTTGGGGAAATTTGTGCCCTTAAAGGCAAATTTGGGGATTTTTGATAAAGATGGCACAATTGGCCAAATTTAGTCATGTGGTAGTTGAGAGAAATGAAATTGAAAATATTTAGGATTTATTGGAATTTTTTGGGAATTTTTTGGAATTTTTGGAATTTTGGGCCAAGAGGGGTATTTTGGTAATTTGGGGGTGTTTAGGGGTAAAAGACCAAGATGGGTATTTTGGTAGAGTTGAGGTATCAAACATCCCCAACAAACCATGGACCAATGGAAACCCCCATTTTGGGTCCTCTATGTAGTGGTCTTAGCCAACCCATAGCCTTAGGGCTGGTAGGTTTAGGGGACCATCTACATGAGTACCCTAAAAAGATCAAGGGACCTAGGCTAGAAATTTGAGTTTAGGGTGGTAAGTGAATGTAAGTTTAGATGAGTGTAGTGAGTGACTTAGCTCCAGACCACCACCCAGGGTCAACCTTAATGTCCAGCAGTCCTAAGGGTGGCTCATCTAGAGTTTCCCCCATAGTGACCCCACCTACTAAGTATTTAAAGGTTGAGACCAACATGTGGAACTTCAAGTTGAGTAGGGAAGAGGGTAGAATTTCTAATGGTGTGGGTTCCATATCTAGTCTTTTAAGAATAGTCAATAGGAAAGTCCTATGGCTAGACCTTAGGCTATTAAAGAGGAAAAACTAAAACTCAACCAAAAGTGAGGTCAACATAGCAAAGGCCTTATTACTATCAGCAGTGTAAGATGTTTGACCATACCAGGGGTAGGTGCTACAGATTGCATCCTCCATTCAAAAAAGCAATTCCAAGAAAAGAGAAGAATCCCACTCTGAAGTTTTCCCCTCCTGTGGCTGAAGCATTTAAGGAGATTGAAGGAGGATCACTGGATAACTTACAAAGTTCTACTCCTCCTTTTGACTCTAATGTTCCTTGTGCTTCTTCCCCTGGATTTATAATGGAGGAACTCAACACTGTCACTATAATTACTCCTTCTACTTGTTTACCTGATGAGAAATTGGAGGAACCTTTCAAGGATCCTTTGAATGACATACAACTTCCTGCTATTCCTGATTAAACAAAAATTGTTGAACTAACAAATCTTTTGGAGGAAGAGTGGCAGGTTCAGACATCCAAAAGGAAAAAAAAAGCAAGCCACTAAAATTTAAAGATTACAAATTGGTGTTGTTTCAATGACTCATAGTAGTATGGTAAAGACTGGAGCTTCTCCTACAACTAGAGGGAGAACAAGATCCAGATTCCAGCCTTTACTTCATTTTTTCCCCCCAAATGATTAACCTTTCCTACTTTTTGCTTTGGGCCTTTGGCAAATCCAAGTCTTTAACAAGACTGTTACTTCATATAAACATTTATATATGTTGTTTGTTTATTTCTATTGAATTTTTATTTTCTTTTAATCTGCTGAGGGTTTTTCCTAAGTTCTTACCTGATCCCGACTTAATGCTTATGCACAGTATAACAATACTTTAAATGGTATTTTTCACTTATATTACCTTATTTTGCACCAAAACCAAAAACTTGGTCTTGAATAAAAATAAGAATTTAAAATTTTAATTTATATATATTTATAATGGGATACTACGCAAGTATACGTATCATTATCAATTAATAAAGGACTTTTTGATTAAGACCTGACNGAAGTTATTTCTAAAAGCTTCTCTAGTCATAGTGGACCTTCCAAAATTTTCTTAGGAGTTTCTAATAAACATGCTAATTTTCATGATTATTTTAAGGAAATAATGTGCAAGATTTTGAAAAATATGGATCTCTGTATAGAAGCCTCCTCCGACTTTTGAAAAATCAGAGGATGTTTCCCTTAACAGAGGCTACGACATGCCAAAATTTCAAGCCAAGGTGATGTATCAATATGCATGAAGAATTAAATGATTCCAAAAAGTTTTTAATTAATTAAAAATATTTTATGCATCAAATGGACTTGAAATTTATTCCACATTGTATTCCTCTGTTCACTGAGCAAGAAGGTATTTTTATTTTATATTTGTGATTTTTCTACACAAACTTATGAAATTTCTAAGTTAGGGGTACTTAAATAAATAAGAAAAAGCCCTATTTATCTATTTAAAATGTGCATGCTGACTAGATCCTAGGCAGCTCCGAAGGCATGCGTGGCGCGCTCTGGTTGGATGCCGCCATCCACGTAGCTGCTGACTGGACCCGCAGTTTATGTCCAGGAGCGCTGTCTGGCTCAATCTCCTCCGTCCATTTGATATACGCTCGATCGAACGGCTCCCCATCATCGTTCCCGATAGAATCATCCCGTGATCGTCCACACTAAAACCCTAAGATCTCATCCTAGACTCAACCAAATCACCTCGGGTTTGATCCTATGGACTAGTCTAAGTGAGACGAACGTATTCATACGATAATCATGCAATTAAATTATGCCTAATTAGATGGAGAATAGAAATAGGCTCGGGATGAGGTGAGGTTTTATACCTTTGCTCTGAGAAGTGAAGCTTCAATCAGAGGGGTTGACTCTTTGGTCTTGGTGTAAGNGAATAAAAGTAGGCTCGGGATGAGGTGAGGTTTTATACCTTTGTTCTGAGAAGTGAAGCTTCAATCAGAGGGGTTGACTCTTTGGTCTTGGTGTAAANGCCAAATATGAGCAATAATATTCTTTACCCTTACTAGAGATGCTATAAAGAGCATTAGCTAATTTAAAGTTTCAATAGTTCTGAAGACCGACTAGGCAAGGAAGATACTAGTTCTCACTCTAGAGTTCCCTCGATTCCCTCCACCTGGGGGCTAACATTCTCTTATTAGAACTTAAGAAATNTCCTCCACCAAACTCTTGAAGTTCCTTTGAATCTCTTCTCTTTTACAATCACTCAAAAAAAAATAACAAAAATGATAAAGTAAATAAAAAGTGGTTCCTAAAAATATCTCCGAACTAACTCCACAGAGAAGAACTTTCAAAACTTGTCAATATTTTCAGGACTCTTTTCTAAATCCTCTCTTCTTTCTTTTATAGTTTTCCAAGAGGTGCCTTCAGATCTCTTCAAAATGTACCTTGATTCGATGTATTTGCTCAAGAGACGCATCATTTCTTGATAATTTTTGTCCATGGTAATTACAACCACCTATTAAGCCAATGGGTGCCTCAAAAACCTCTTGAAAATTCGTGAAACCGATTTTAGTCGTCTAGTAACTACCACCGGCGCTTAAGCGTGAGGTCTCGGTGCTTAGGTGCGGCCTTGTCGGTTTGACCAATGCTTAAGCGCCGGATCTGGCGCTTAGGCGCCAAAACTTTTTTGCACAATTTTTGACCTTTTTGCTCAAAATTTGATCTTTTTACAATCCTTTAAGCATTTTTTCTATTTTTACTTGTATCTGCAAGAAAAAACGAATAAATACCTTCCATTAAAGCGCAATATCTCAAAAATAGGTATAAAAATGTGTCTAAAAACACCATATATTTTAGGTGTATCAAAATCCCCCAAACTTAAAATGTTACTTGTCCTCAAGTGACACTTCAATCTTTAAAAACCGAATATGTATGATACGCTATGAGGTTTCTTTTAGGAGTTACTAAAATTTAGATTTAGAAATATTATAGTCCAATTTAGAAAAAAATAATTAGTAAATGAGACCAACTTAAAGTTTGAAAATTTTTAATATTAAGAGCTATGAAAATATGAGTTCCTATATAATTCAGAAATATTGTAAGTTCTCTAAATTTTGATTTTAGTTCGTTTATTTTCTCTACTTAAAAATTTTAATTAAAAAATAATTTTACTTACTATATTATATTTATAAGCTTAAGATTTTACCAAGTCTTATATTTTAAAAAGAACAAATGTAGAACCAATTTTTGATTAGGCACTAATCCTCAAGCTACTCCCTTACATTTCTATTCTTTTTCATTTCTTCTTCTCTTCTTTCCTTTTTATTTTCTTTTTCTTTTTCTTTTCTTCTTATTTTTCTTTTTTTTTTTCTTTTTCAAGCAAGGATTACTATATCTGGATAGGCCTTTAATGATTTTGAATTCCACTTCCTTTCCTAAAGTAAAGTAACTATATCTTGATAGGCCTTTAATGATTTTGAATTCCACTTCTCCTTTCCTAAAGCAAAGTTCTGATATAAAACTTTTACTTATAAATATAATAATAGGTTTTGAAAATCATTTTAATAAAAGAAATTTAAGTATTAAAAATAAAAGTATAAATTATCTACATTTTTCAAAAATAAAATTTTTCTTACTAAAGATAGTCACTTACATTAATCATTTTGCTATACTAAAAATTTTTAACTTAAAGTTTTTCTTCATTACTTAAAATTTTAACTAAATTTTCTTACTCATTTCTAAAATCAAAGTTTACTTCCCTAATATAACTTCTTATACATAATCAATTTTTCTTTTAAAATTCAAATTCATTTGTAGTTCATTTGAGAACAAATAAAATTCAAGTTTTGAAAATGTTTTTCATCCCTCCCCCAAACTTAATTTTTTTAACATACTAAACAGTTTAGCATCAGATAATTATATATGCATGAATGAAAATTGAAATAACATGCTAACATGAATTTTTACATCTTAATTATACAAGTATAATACTAAAGACAAAAGAAAAATTAATTTTGATCAAATTTTCTAACATTTTATTTTAGTTTAACATGTAGAGATTCAATAGATTTCTAAACAATGGGTATGGAAGCAAACAACACACTAACATGATAAAAGAAAAATACAGGGTAGTAGTTACTGAATTTTAAAATTAAGATCTAAGCTAGCAAAATTTTTAACTTAAGAAAAAAAAGACATGGAATTAAGTTAAGTTCTAAACTAACCAATCCACAATACTAAAAATAAAAACAATTACTACCATAAAATTTTTAAAACAAAATACTATCTAACACAACAAAGACAACAACAATAGAACATAAAAATTCAAAACACAACATAAAACATAGTCCACAACATCACATAACTCCATCTGTAGCAGTACTACATCACAGAGTCCATAACAAAAACACAAACATAATAATACATCAAACCAAATCAAGTCCAACACATCATCTCTCATCTCTACTCCTCTCCACTCTCATAATCGCCACTATGCCTTTTTTCTTTAGGCTCATAGTCAGGATAATGAGGATGCTGAGGAAATAATACTCCTGGGTCACCTTTAATCAGGCCTTCTAGAGCTGGGTATAATTTCTCCTCAAAGTTACTCTTTCTTTTATTATACCTATTTGTATGCTCAGCAAAATGTTCTAGATTTTGAACTTTATCAGCGGTAAAGTGGATATGATTCATCATCTTCCAGAATAATTGCTTCCTGAGTCTCAGTTGACTCACCTCGATATGTAGAAGCACATAAAGCAGATGGTCTTGATGAAGATGCAGTAGAGGTAGATGTAGCAGACATCTCTAATCCATAGCTCCTAGAAAATCCTCCTCTCCAGCCAAAAATTGAATGCTCCGAATAAGTCTTCACGTTCACTTTTGTAATGGGCTTCAGAGGCAACATAACTTCCTCCAAACTATCATACTTTACTCCTGCTTGCTCGCATAAAGAAAATATCAAGGAAACAAATCTCATACCTTCAGTAGTAGCAGCAGCAGCTGAACTGATGATAGTGTGATAGATCAAAGCCCCTTGGATATTTGCATAAAACTCCCTTAAAATAAAAGGCTTTCCCTCCTGAACATAATAATTCAACGGTGCTCTCTCTGGTCACTTCACTGAGATAATTTGTAGGAAGCAGACGAGCAGATATAAAATAGTGCCAAGCATTTGATGGTGCACACAAATTTGACGTTAGAAAATTTACTCTCCTCTCATTTGTAATCAAAGTCCTCTTCCAACAGTTAAATAAGATATGATCTCGTCCAATTCCTCTTTCGTTTGACTAAAATTCGCATAAAAACAAAAAGTCTCCGGTGTTAAATGGTAAAACAAGTTGATTACCTTTGGAGTAAAAGGTACCAACTTCCCTCGAACCATAACTAAATCATCCTCAGCCTCTTGGAGATTTGCATAAGACTCCCTTACAACAGAAATTACAGCGATAGCAGAGAAAGAACAGAACTGTTCCCACTGTCGGCGGACAATCAGGTCTTCCACTTCTCCTCTAGGACTCTTAAAACATTACTCTTGAATTAATTTTTCGTGATTGTAAAGTGTCACTATATAGATTCTGAGCTTTTGAACTGAAAAATTTGCTCAAATCAAATGGGCTCTTTCCTTTGCTCCTTTTCATTCTTGGTGTCATTCTACAAATTTGATAAGTTCCAAAATAATTTTAAAAATCAAGTTTAAATCACTAAACTAAACTTCCAAAAGCACTAACTAAACTTCCTAAGCAATTTCCATAGTTTCTTCACTTTTCACCATGAATAGTAAATTTTTGAAATCTTCCAAATGTGCTCAAAATATATAGTGAAAATCTTCTTCACTTTTCACCATGAATAGTAAATTTTTGAAATCTTCCAGATGTGCTTAAAATATATGGTGAAAATCTAAAATTTTTGCATAGAAGTAAAGCGCTCACCTCAATAAACTTGAATCTAGAGAATCTCACTCGATTCCACAAAGAACCCTCCAAATTTCACTTGCCCTAGCCCTCAAAATCGCGAACTTGAGTTGGGGAAGACGTTAGGAGGCATTAAAAATGGCATTTTTGGACCAAAAATTCACTTTTAACTGTTTGCAAACCAATTTTCGTGAACCAGCGCTTAAGCGCGGGTAACTGGCGCTTACTCACCTGCCTCTCGGGTTGGCTCACGCTTAAGCGCGAAATGTGGCGCTTAGGCGCCAGTGCACCATTTTTAAAATATTTAAGTATAAGTAAAATTCACTATTAGCCTAAGCAAACCACCCCTAACTGGTCTCATAGCACTTAAATGACTATTTTTTCTTCCTATAACTCCCTTCTCTCTCAAATTTCTCCATAATAATTAATTCAATTCGAGGCTAAAGATAACACAATTTTTACAAAAAACTAACTTATATTAATTCACAAACAAGTACAAACACATTTAACCCTTAGTTATCTCTCCAAATAGTCTTGGACGAGAAAATTTTTAGAAGTACAAAACACTTAACACACATTTACAATTAAACACATAAGTGACACAAACACTAAATNAGATTATGCAATATGCACTTTTTAGAAAGTTTTTCTATTTTTAAAAAGATAATTACTTAAACTAAAAACAAGTTTTACAGGAATTTAAAATTTAAATATTTTTGATATTTTTGATATTTTAACGAAACAGTAACAATTTAAAAAGATAATTAAAATTTTTATAGAGGAAAAGTACTTAATATGAAAATATCTTTCCTCTTATCATGAAGCAGTAATAAGTATAGGAATTCTGTTGTAGAAGTATGCAAATTGTGTTGTGCCAAATATGAGCAATAATATTCTTTACGCTTACTAGAGATGCTATAAAGAGCATTAGCTAATTTAAAGTTTGAATAGTTCTGAAGACGGACTAGGCAGGAAAGATACTAGTTCTCACTCTAGAGTTCCCTCAATTCCCTCCACCTGGGGGCTAACATTCTCTTATTAGAACTTAAGAAAANTTGCAGATTTACCAGTTTTTTTTTATTTAATATATGGAGAAATTATTGCATCCAGACACCAGATACCAGACACCAGATACCAGACACAAAGTCTGATCAGATGAAATCGAATCATATGAAATATATGGTGAAGTGGCTTAATCATTGTTGTTGTACGAACGTGTGCCGACCATGCTCGCGTTTTGTTTAGACGTAGTTGTGATTTCAGTAGTATGTTAAAATTTTAGCTGAATATAACTTTTTTTTATTGTTTTGCAAAAGTTTGTAAATGCATGATTTTGAATCTTTATTTTCTATGTAAATATTGAATTTTCAACAAATTTTATTTGACTGTAGAAAATAAGTTAAAATTATAATTAAATTTGAGATAACCAAGTGATTTATTTTTTAGTTTTGGTGCATTTACATATATACCCACCAATCTTTATGTATTTACATCTCTAATGTCTGAACTTAATTTCTTATATTTATACCATTAAATCATTTAGAAATATTATCATTTTAATTTTTAAAAATTGAAGTTTATTTGTCTATGTAAATTTTTATTTTTTTTGTGGATCATTGAGGGAGAAGTTCGTAAATATGAGTTTGATTCTGTAATTTTTTTAAATCATTAAATAATCACTAAAATGATAAATTGGACATAAAAAAAATTGAATTTCCATAAAACAATTTTTAATAAAATTTANATATATATATATATATGATCTATTAATTTTTTATTAGATTTGAATATATTCATATATTCTTATTTCAAAAGTAAAATCATAGGTTTTTGGGACTCACTCAAGCGGGTCTTATGCTCGATCAGTTTGAAGCTCGTGTTTAATATTGTTCGTGAATAGTGTATTTGTATTCCATTCAAATTTTACTTATTTAAGTTTACTGAAAAATTAGATGTAAAGTGTTGGATTTAAATCTGCATCAATTATGTGTAATAAAAGACACGGAACTTTATGAGCACACAAGCTGCTGNTATATATATATATATATATATATATATATATATATGATCTATTAATTTTTTATTAGATTTGAATATATTCATATATTGTTATTTCAAAAGTAAAATCATAGGTTTTTGGGACTCACTTAAGCGGGTCTTATGCTCGATCAGTTTGAAATTAGCTCGTATTTAAAATTGTTCGTGAATAATGTATTTGTATTCCATTCAAATTTGACTTATTTAAGTTTACTGAAAAATTAGATGTAAAGTGTTGAATTTAAATCTACATCAATTATGTGCAATAAAAGACACGGAATTTTACGAGCACACAAGCTGCTATTATTTAAATTTATATATAAATATAAATAATAAATTATTATATAAATAAAATGTATATTTTATTTATTTTCAAGCTTAAAACTAGTTGAGAATTAAGATTTAGAATATCCTACGAGAGAAAGAGCTCAACAACTCAAGAAAAGAAAAAATGAAGGAAAAATTAAAATAGCTTTTGACTGTTTAGACCACCCACTGTGAGAAAAGAGGGCTGAGGGATTCCTTTTTAATAGATGCAATGTTTGCATGCATGCTACCCATTTCTTATATTTTTTTACATATTTAATGCATAAATTGCATCTATATCCTCCATTTCTTTCATATTTATATATATCCTCCACTTCTTTCTNAAGAGGGCTGAGGGATTCCTTTTTAATAGATGCAATGTTTGCATGCATGCTACCCATTTCTTATATTTTTTTTACATATTTAATGCATAAATTGCATCTATATCCTCCATTTCTTTCATATTTATATATATATATATATCCTCTAGTTCTTTCATATCATGAAAAATATTATTTTTTTTTTACTTTTAAAAAGTGAAATACACATTTACATGCATAATTGAGGTGTTGTTGTATATGTATATAGATGTATCTAACTATGTATATATGTATATATGTATGTGTATGTGAGTGTTAGTGTATGTATGCATAATACATCAGCACAAAACTTCATCATTTGGCACGAATGTTGAGGCTTTTTTTAGCATGAAATGTTTTGATTTAAATAAAAAGATCATCCAGAACTCAAGTTTATAGTCAAACTGTCTGTCTCGACAAGACGAACCCAATGACACAGAATTGGTCCAATCCGAGTCCAATCGAAGTGCAGATCAGGTCAATGAACTATATTTGGAGGTTTTGTGTGGTTAATTAGAGGGTCCAATGAACTCCAAATTTTACTTGTCTATAGTTAAATCAAGCCTCTCGACAAGAGTGAGAGTAAGTTATTGGCCAAATAACTAAAATGCCCCTCCTCCAAAGCCTATTTATAAAAAAAATCATTTCTTCACTTGAGGGGAGGAGAATGAGTCGTTCTGGATCGAATTCCTTATGATAATTTTTGGCCCTAGTAGTTGTTGATCATCGTCGACCACAACCCGCTAGCCACCTACTACTCCATGCCACCAAACCTGTGGTGCAACTAAGTGTTCATAACATAGTGTAATGAAGTACCCCTAAAGACGACATAAAAAACTACCATGAATACAGTGTAACAAAGTACTTCGAATACAATATAATGAAGTACTTCAAACAAGGTGTAATGAACTACCCCAAACATTGTGTAATGAAGTAACTTGATCATTGTGCAATGACTTATCCCGAACACGATGTTTTAAAACTTCAATGATAACTCCCAGCAATAATTGCTTATGGCTTTCATATTCAAAATATTATGACTTTAAAAAAACTCCTAAAGTTCTCTCCTGTGGTATGTCTTTGGTGTAATAGTAAATCCTGGAAAAGGGTTACATCAAATAGAGCAGCACCAACTATGTCTTTTATGACTAACAAACGCTAATAGAACTCTCAACTACGACTTTTGTGGGCAATATAGGCAACTGCTTCTATTGCAGCTCCCCACTACGGCTTATATGACCAAATACGACCTATATTGCTCACTGCTACTATAGCTTTCAACTTTGACTTTTGTGACCAAGTGGCGCTATTGTAGCTCCCTATTACAACCTATATGATTAACTACGACTTATGTGTTCACTATTACTTTAGTTTACAACTACGACATTTGTGGCCAACTAGTACTACTGTAATTCCCCACTATATCCTATGTGATTATTTGCTAATGCAACTCCACATTACGGCCTATGTGACCAACTATGACCATTGTGGCTAATTGTTGCTAGAACTCTTCATTACGTCCAATGTGACCAACTACAACCTATGCGGCTAATTATCACAGTAGCTCACCACTACAGTCTATATGATTATCTTAAACTTATGTGGTTAATTGCTATTGTAGCTCCCCGCTATGACCTATGTGACCAACTATGACTTATGTGGCTAGCTCTCCATTACAACCTATATGACCGACTACAGCCTATGCAACTCACTACCATTAACTTCCAACTATATCTTTTATGACCAAATGATGCTACTGCAACTAACCACTACAACCTGTGTGACTAGTTATGGCTTAGATTTACAATTATTAACACAACTTTTACAATGACTTTTGTGACCAATTGACATTATTATAACTCTCCACTATATCCTATGTGACCAATTATAACCTATACAATGAATTACTACTACAACTTCCAACTACAATATTTGTGGCCAAGTGATGCTACTATAGCTATCCATTATGACCAATGTGACCAATGACTACCTATATGGTCATCTAATACTACAATTTCCAACAATGATCTCTGTAGCTAATTGATGTTATTATAGCTCCCCACTACAATCATGTGATCAACTACAACATATGTTGCACATTGTTACTACAGCTTCCAACTATGATATTTATGGCTAACTAATGCTATTGCAACTCCCTACTATGACCAACATGACCAACTATGATCTGCATTGTATACTGCTACTACAGCTTCCAGTTACGACTTCTGTGGCCAACCGACACTTATCCAGCTACCAACTACTATTATGACTTTCAATTATGACCTATATTATAAATTAATGTTATTACAACCATCGACAATAGCATTTGCTGCAAACAATTCTTTTTCAGCAATCAACTACAACCCTTACAACCCAACCATCGTTATACTACTTTTGCAGCAAAAACTACAATTGTTGCCACCCAATTATGACAATTAAAATTGGACTCCTATTCTACATTTACAATTATTAATTTTGTAATTTCATCTTCCCTAATTCATGATAAGAGTTAATATATGCACTTACAATCACATAGTTGATTACTTTGACTGGACTAGACCCGGTGGTTTTTTCTCTTTTCAAGATTTTCCCATGCAAAATACGCTAAGATAAGACAATAAAAAATTATCCTATGTAGATTCTAAAGCATCTCTGAGGTATTTTTTTATATATACCATGCAATTCCCTTCTATTTACATATCTAACATCTAACATCTAAAATCTGATATTTACAATAACAATGATAAAATCAAGCCTTTACCCATTGACTGGGGTCGACTACATGAGTCCTTTGTCTTTATAAAGTGACATATTTTCATTTAATTCTAATGAATTAAGATAATTTTTAATACATCATGCTCGTGTATTTTTAGTTCTAACTCGGCCTTTCTTAACAAAAGTTGAATCCAAAACATATATTCTCCTAACCCGATCATCAGATGGTCGTCGTTTAATATGACCAAGCCATCTAAGATGACTCTTTCTAATTTTGTTTGTCACTGAAGCTACACAAACCCTTTCATGGATATATTTATTTAACATTTTATCTTTAAGTGTAAAGTCACTCATCCACCAAAGCATTCTCATGCTAGCAACACTTAACTTAGTTTTATGCTTTTCTTTTATAGGTCAACATTCTGTGCCATAAAGTATTGCAGGTTTTACCACCATTCCCTTAAATCTAAACGTTGTTTCTCTATCACACAATAGGTCGGATGCATTCCTCCACTCAACCATCCAACTTTAATTCTACTATAACATCCCCATCTATAGCACAATCAATTTGAACAAGAGACCCGAGATATCTAGAACATTCACTCCTTTTAATAATTTGATTAGCCACCAAACCCTAAACTTTACCACTAGATCTACTACCACTAAAACTACATTCTATGTATTCAATTTTAAATCTACTCAAACAAAGTACTTTAAACTCTAAAGCAGACCTGCATGATTCAAGCTTCACCATAACTATTTCTCAAGTCTTATAGAAGGATATCATCAGCGAAAAGTATACACCAATGTACACCCTTTCATAAATGTTCAATAAGAGCAACCATAACTAAAGCAAAAAAGATAGGGCTTAAAGTCGATCCATGATGTCATCGAATTGAAATTAATTAGATTTAATTTTTTTTTCTTAAGTTAGCATCAAATTACAATTTGCTATAAAATATTATATTAGTAAATTCAAGTATGTCATCTCTTAAAGCATCTAATCATAATAAAAAAAAAAATTGACTAGTTTTTTTATAATAAAATATCTTACAATCATTATATTTATTTTGAGATAAATATTATTAAAATTATTTATATGTTAAAAAATTACTAAACATGCAAAATTTAAATATTAGATATACATAAATATATAATAATATAAATCGTATATAAGAAAAAAAATCAAAAGCTATACAGGACTAATTGTGGGGGCCATCATTTAGTGACACCCACGTGTGACTTCTTGACTTGTGATGTTGATGCGGCCGGCCCGCGTGGGGGTGACGTTTTGGGTCTCAATTCCCCGCCAGACACCTTTCTCTCTCTTTACTATTCAGCTGATAGCTCATACGGATTGACTGTTGACTTCCCAATTCTCTGAAAATTTTACATGCATACCACGCATTTCTAATGAATTTACAAATCTAAAAGATGAATTTTAATATTTACATTTATACCCATTTCATGCCATAAACATATCCAATAAAAGATATGTTTCACATTTTTAAAAAGCTACTAATAAAGGTATTTTTAATATGGTAACAAAAATTTGAATGTTATTTAAGTAAATATAAAAGTATAGATGTTAGTTATATAAATATATAAAAATTATGTGGTATTTATGAAAATGCCCCAAAAATTATTTAATAATTCAGGCAGCTGACTCAATAAATTATAATTATAAAAAAAAAAATTTTCACACACTTGAGACACATAATGTGAATGATATGTTCATATCAGCAAGGATGTCAGAGTGAAACACCGATTTGGTCGAACACTAATTCATCTTATTGGAGTGAAGAAGTATGCTCTTTTGTTGAAGAGCATTTATGTGATTCCCACGTCGTTTGACCTGCCAGTGTCAAAGAAATCGATCTATTGTAAACAGGAGAAGGCCTATATGATTGACTGATCAATCTGTTATTAAACGTATTTATAATACTAATTTGTATAAAAGACCTTAATACCCTTATGGACTCCAAAAATAGGGGTCTTAAATGCTATTGTATGTTTCATATTTCTCCTATAACTATAAATAGCGGATCATTTTTTGAATAAGGGGTTATGTGCTCGCATTTTAATGATCACTTCTTGCTCATCACTTGCTTTCCTCTCCTTCCATACACTTTATTCTTTGGGGTGTGATTTTTTGAACAATTTAATATTCAATATAATAAAAGGTGCAGTGAGCGTTGACTCATACCACCAACAAGAAAATGAGCATAACACAAGGAAGGAATTGTAGCTCAAGGAGAAGTTTGGAACCAAACATCGGACATGGATGACACAAAGGAGATCGTGCAACAATAGTTGATGGAGATGAAAGAACAATTGATGTTAGAGATAAGAGAATAAATGATAGGTGCCTTTCAAGAGACTTTGGCAAAGGGAAGTTAGAATCCCCAGAGTCAGAACCCCACAAGTACAACCACTGAGAGCTTGATCGGCGAGAGGAACCGACACCCAACAACCAAAGATCTCAACCAATGAAAGAAAGAGTTGAGGATTCCCATTACCAAGGCAGTGTCGGATCCACCCTAGTAGAAAGGCATTATGTCACACAAACCACAACCCTCTGCCAAGCCGAAAATGTATTTTCCAGACAAATCTTTGAGGTCTAGCCCCAAGAAAAGTTCAAAACTCCCAACCTTGATGCTTATAAGGGCCTTGTCGACCCATCCAATCATGTAACTGCTTTTGAGTCGTCATCGATATACTGAAGATCACAGATGTGTTCCAATGTCGTTTTTTCCTTACTATGCAAAGGGAGTCGGCCCCCAGGTAGTTCAATGCCCTACAGACAGGGGCTATCCCTTGTTTCTTAAGTTGTTCTTTGTGCTTCATTTTGTCAGTGTACAAAAATCACGAAAGACGTCACATGCTCTTCTGTAGATCAAGCAGAAGGAAGAAGAAACCCTCCACTCGTACATCACAAGATTCCAATGAGTAATGCTGAAAATGCAGAATCTATAACCCATGATCGCACAAAATGCCCTTTAGCAGAGAGCAAGGGGGGAACATTTCAAATACGCCCCTACGTCTATGTGAATTGAAATCTTTGGCCAAGTTACTAAAAATGGACAATCATCATATCGTTGCAGAGGAATACATCTTTAATTCTCGAGAGGAAGCCTGAAGAAAAACCGTTGATCCCCAATCATAGAATAAAGTGTCGATGAACAACGGTTGGAGAGCAAAAGATTGCCCTTGCCCTTCCACTCATCCACATTGCGAAAACAACCAACCCCACTATGAAGGTAAGGGGAACACCAAGGGCAATAATCGAGAGGGTCAGGCTCGGTATTCTGATCAATGCTTGGCCCATTACAACGAACAATAGCCGGCGCAGCAAGGGACACCCGAGATGACTCCCTTGAGGATTTTAATGATCGAACTGGTAGAGGCTATCCAAGATAAAGAATAATTCAAAACTCCTCAGCTTATGAGAGCCAATAGTTCAGCTCAGAACCTGAACAAGTTATGTACCTATCACATGGACCACGACTACGATATAGAATAATGCATGCATCTTAGGAGCCTCGTTGAAAACTTAATCAAGGATGAGAAGTTGAAAGAGTTTGTGGCACCCGGAACAAACACTCGTAGGCAGGGGAACGCCACAACATATGGAGCCTCAGACGAACCCGTTTGAACGAATGCCATCTAGATCGTGGGAATAATACTGACGATGCTCGAAGAAGGTGGACTCCTCCCGTTAATCCAGTCTAAAGAGGATTTGGCCAGAAGATTTGTGTGCCACTGCTCTAGCCCTGCGACAAAGAACACATCCCACCATCGTATTCACAGATGAAGATCTGCCAATGAAAGGTAACCCGTAAAAGACGCCATTGCATTACTTCTTTGATTAGTGAATATCAGGTAAGAAGTGTCCTCATGACACTGGGAGATCGGTGAACATTTTGTTCAAAGCGGTGTTCGATTGGCTCAACCCGAAGGCACGGTGGATGGTAGCACCTTCTGGGCCCCTTTATGGTTTCTCCGGAGAGAGAAAAGAAGCCCTAGGCATGATTGCTCTAATAGTCACCTAGGAAGAAAAATACAAACAATTCACAAGAACGAAAGACTTTCTGGTGGTCAACTCACATACAACGCCATCTTCGGTCGATAACTGTTGAACAATTTTGGAGTGGTGATCTCCACATATCATGTAGCAGTAAAATTTCCAGAAGAAATAGTAGTCATTACCGTTCTAGGAGACTCGGAACAATCGAAGACGTGATGCCTCTAGGCAGTGAAGAACATCGATCAAGAATCGCTTGATTTTCATAATCAGAGAGAAGGCGACATCGAGACCAATGAGACCACACTTCAAATTCCAACTACCGACGACGAAACAGGTAAATTTTCCTTATTAGTAAAGTTTTTGGTTCAGGCTCAAAAGACCTGTTCATCCGGAATCTTTGGGAGAAGTGTGCAACTATGTCTGGTCCGCCGCAAAGATGAAGGATTTTCGGCTAACATTACATGTTACAAATTGAACTTTAACCCTATCGCTCGACTGACGAAGTAGAATTTGAGATCATCTACCACTACCTTGGCAGGGCCAATCCATGAAAAAGTGAAGAAGCTAATGAAAGTGCGCTATGTCCGAGAAGTACAATACCCGACTTGCATATCCAATGTTGGTCATGGCACAAAAACTCAATGAAAAATGATGAATATTCATCGACTTCACCAATTTAAATGTTACTTACCTGAAATATAGCTATCCATTACCAAGGATCAATGTGAAAAACATAGCGTACAACATTGTTATAATAAAGAAAACGCTTCTAGTACAACCATGATGTACTTCTTAACCAGGTTGGACCATAGGCTTCTCTACATTTTAGACAAGAATATGCACCAAATTTTAATTGAAGTCCGAACTTAACTCTTCATCCGCACTCCCGACGTAATAGTTTGGGCATCATTTTGGACCTCAATTTGGCCTGAAACACCTCTATCTCTCTCGTATCATTCAGTTCCTAGTTCAGATGGATTGACCTTTGACTACTGAATTCTCTGAAAACTTTACAAATACCACACATTTCTCATGAATTTATACATCTAGCATCTAAGTTTTACAATTTATATTTATAACCTTGAATAAACCTATGCAGTAAGAAGTATATTTCACATTTTGAAAAAATTAGTAATAAAAGTATTTTTAATGTAATATTAAAATTTTGAATAATATACATCCAGACATAAAAGTTTAGATATTAGGTATATAAATACATAAAATGTATGTGGTATTTATGAAAATACCCCAAAAAGTATTTAAATACTGAGGCAGCAGCTCAATAAATTATAAATCATAAAAAATATTTTTCATACTCACCAGACACTCAATGGATATCTATTAGAAAACTAACTGGACTTGTTGTTTTCATAAATAGCTTTTCAGAAAGCAGAATTTCATCAATTATTTTCCTAATTCTTTGCCTCACATGAGTAGGGGTGTGAACCAGACTCNGCATCCATACTCTTTTTTTTTTCCTCACTATGACTTCGTTTGAAGCTCCTTTAAAATCACATTCGTCGAACTGAGAAGACTAACTGCGATTTAAAATAGAAAAAATTTATCGTTCTTATGAAATAACTTCAGGAGACATTCAACACGCGTCTATATTCACTCTAATAAAACAACGAAACCTACATTTCATAAAGCTAGCACTTTGATGGCATAAAGATCAAAAAAAATGGGCACATGTCATATTCCTGTATCCATAAAATGCGGCATGAGTGTTGCTTTTCTTATGCACTTGATAATGTGACACGTGGCCGCAATTAGGACCTAGCAATGGAGTTTCATACAATTGATTGCACACTAATCCCTCATCAGACCGAATGAACTGCCTGTAATTTGTGAGAAAGCGTACAGCAAAGTGTTGTCAACACAAAGAAGCCATGTGGCAGTTGATTTTGTTTGAGCAGGATGAGTTGAACTTAACATTTTGACATATTTTATTAGGGAATTTATGTACAGGGATGTGAAAGATCGTTAGTCGCTCGAAAATTAATTCAAATTTCGATTGGATCGACATAAGTGAGTCAAGTTATTAGTCAAAATTTCGGATCAAATTTTTTGGTCGATGTTGGCACGTAATATTATTTATTAATAAAAATAATATATATATAATGAAAAGTAAAGTTGAATGTGATGAGAAGAGCTAATTTTGAGCTGGAATGAATTCAAATAACTCAGTTTGAGCAAATAAGCTTCATTTTTTTTTTCTGGAACGAGCTGATTCCGAGTTGAAACTGGTCCAAATAACTCAAATTGACTTAGCTAGTTTCAATTTCAAGCCGAATCTAGCTCGATTCAATTTTGGGATGACTCGGCTCGAAATCAAATATAACGAGCTACAAGCCGATTTCAAACTGCAATAAACCTATTCAAGCAGATTTCCAAACAACCAAGCTCAGCTTGAAAACTGATCGTAAACAGCCCTATTTATATATAGTTAAATATCTAACGTCTAAGCTTTTCTTTTTTACATTAATATTATTCAAATCTTTATATCACATAAAAATTATCATCATTTTGACTTTTAAAAAGTTAAATGCCCATTTTCTTGCTTAGATAAGATGCTATGTACATAAAAAATAAAGTTTAGATTGTAAATATGTAAATACATATGAATTGAATGGTATATATATAAATGAAATTAAAGAACTTTTAAGGGGCAAGAATTTTGATGCCACTGCTGGCCCTATGGGTGTAAACGAGGCTCAGCTCGTTTATATTTCGAGCTCAGAAAGTGTGTTCGTGTTCGACTCGTTTTCTTAGCGAGCCAAACACGAGTCGTTCACGAACAAAGAGTCATTTTGACAATCATAATCTCGTAGCTTTAATATGTTAAGGATTGGGACAAGATTTAAAACATCATTTGAATTTAATTTAATAATTTTTATTCTATTTTCTTCATTAATACTTTTAATTGATTATAAATCTTTCTAGCCTTGTAGTCAATTAAATTTTTAAAAAAGACAACTCATCAAAGATATATATATATATATATAATTGATTAGTAGTATTTTGAGCCAAAAAGAGCCAAACATGAACGAACAAATATTGGTTCGTGTTGTTCGTGTTCGGCTTGTTAACTTAGCGAATGACCCGAACACGAGCTTTTTAATGAGTTGAGCACGAGCTGTTCGTGAACAACGAGCCGTTTCGACAACCCTACACATGAGTCAATAAAAGCCACAAATCGTCGGCAGATCAAGCAGTAAATATTAGCATTAATTGTAACATTTTCATATTCATCCCTATTGTTTTATGATTTTATATCAGTCACAATCTAGTATAATTTTTCACAGTAATATACCTTCAAATTTTACCACCCAATTCCTATATTTACATATTTAACAACAAAACCTTATTGTTTTACAGTTATACCACACAAATCCTTCATAGTGGGATATAGTAATATTTTCAAAGAAGTCAGCTCTAAGCTACCCAGTCAAGGTCAAAATTAGCACAATTCACATGACACTTAACAAACTGGGTCCAAACACTTGACTCAATAACACTCTTCAAGTTTTTCTCAATTAGTTTATATGCTCAAAACCTGTGAAATCTATAAAAGGCATATTACAATAAATAAAGCTGCAATTATCGTAATATATTAAGATTAAGTAGCGGTTTTGAAAATCGGATTGGACATCAAATCGGGAAAATTAAAAGGTCAAGGTGTTTTAACCGGGATTTAATCCAGGGTTGAACGGAATGATGTAATTAATTAAATATAATCTAAATGATAAAATAATGATGTAATAATGACATATAAAAAAAGAATAAACTAACAATAGTTATGAATCTCGTCGGTTAGGATACGAAGGCCTTAAAGCTTTGCAGCATGAGCCTACGTGGAAACGATGCTCCTACACCGTTCGGGATAGCACAATATTCGTCGTGCGTGCTGATTTGTGGTTCGACTGGTTCGCCGATCTGTCGGTAGAACTGTCCGTTCGACTAATTCTAGGCAGTTCACAACAAGAAAGTTTTTTATATGATTCGGACCAGACTGGCCACAAGTTCGCGGTTAAACCGGCCAGTCCGGTCCGGTTTTCTAAATCTTGACTAAGATTACACAATTATACTACTACATTATTTTCTCATCAAAATACTTCTAAGAATATCATTGTAATTCTTAAAAACTGTTACTAAACTGTTAAATAGTTCATTTCATAAAGAAAAACAACAAATTAATAAATAAATAAAGGAAAAGATAATCCCAATATTATCCCATGCACTTTTCTCCAGATAAGTGAATTACATCATTTACTCTAGCATTTATCACTTTCTCCCATACCTCCTCTTTCTGTCCTAGCTTTCCTTCTTACAGAAGTTCTTACGCGGGAAACTCTCCCATGCAATAGTGATTATGGCGGGAGCTTTGTACATGCGTGAAAGGAGGATGGTGCGTTGATATGTTGTGCCGATTCTGCTATGATGGTTATCGGTAGGGACCAGGTTGTTGTTCCTCTCTTTACCCCTTCTTGAGCTAATGAGCATTGATGGAGTGTCAACTTGTGTGAGAGAAGACTATGTTTGGACGCCAATATAGGGTTTTGGTGAAGATGTCGACGACTTGGTCAACTGGCATGATGTGATGAAGTGTTATGTCGGCTCTCTTGATGTGGTCCCTTGTAGAGTGATAATCCACCTCTATGTGTTTGGTTCTTGCGTGGAAAACTGGGTTGTATGCCATAGCGATGACATAAGTTCTGTCGTTGTATATAGGTGTGGAAGATAGATTTGAGGGTAACAATTCTTTTAGTAATCGATAGAGCCACAATAGCTCTGCTGTTATGGAAGCTAGGGATTTGTATTCTTCTTCCGCGGATGATCGTGCGACGGTTGGTTGTTTCTTGGCCGACAAGGAGAGGACATTTGGTCCGAGAAATGTACAGAATCCAATAGTAGATCTTATGTCGTCTGGATTAGTGGCCCAATATGTTTTTGCATAGGCTGTAAGAGACAAGTCACCTGAGACGATTTGTACTTCATATTTGTGTATGTCGTTTATATAACGAAGAAGCCTTTTGAGAAGTTGTTAATGGTGTGTGAGTGCTTCATGCATGTATTAGCTGAGGAAGTTTACGGTGCATGTGATCATCTGAACGGGTTACTTTTAGGAATTGATGAGGCTCGCTGTAGGGAATGTTTTCTTTCATGCGATATGTGGAGGAAGGGACAGGTGTGAGGAGAGATCTGGATTCAGCCATTCCGATGGCCTGAATTATATTTGAGAGGTATTTGGCTTGTTCAATGAAAATTCCATTCATTGTGTGTTGAACGCGAAGGCCTAAGAAGTGGGAGATGGCTCNTGATATGATGATTTTATTGGTGGAGGGGTTCCAGCATTTGTAATCTTTGTATTAGGGGTTGTAACCAATGGATACGCATCTGGGTGCTTTGGGTTGAAGTTTGTTGGTCATCTGAGTGCTTGTCAGGGGAAGCATGCACATCTGAATGTTCTAAGGTGATCATATGTTGGTTTTCCTTTGTGAAGTAGTTCATGAGGTGACTTGTTTTTAGTGTTTGTGGAGGGAAGGATGTTGATGAGGTAAATAGTTGTTTGAATGGCATCCATCCAAAAGGATGGAGGGAAATGGGCGGTGTTGAGCATGGCTCTAGCCGTTTCAGTGATGTGTATGTGTTTGTGTTCATCTAAACCGTTTTTTTGCGGTGTGTATGGGCATGAGAATCGGAGTTTATTCCATGAATTTGAAGATATTGTTGTAATGGCAGAGAGGCGTACTCTCTGTCATTGTTTGTTCGAAGTCTTTGTATTTTTTATTGAATTGATTTAATATGTATTTGTGAAGGTTAATGAAGAGTGAGATAGTTTTGGATTTGCTATACATAAGTAATATCCAACAATAGCGAGAGTATGCTTCTATAAAGAAAGCATAATATCTATATCCATTAATTGAGAGAAGTGGGACGGGGCCCCATACATCAAAGTGAATAAGTTCTAAGCGTTTAT
>JXCR01104027.1:15407-57683 GCA_002079205.1 Phalaenopsis hybrid cultivar | reverse complement strand
AGGAGAGGTTGACCAATGCTATTGCTATGGAGGAGGCTTTCTATAAATAAAATGTTGTTGGTTATCACTTTGTTGATGATGATAGAAATACTTCTTATGATCGCGCTTTTATTAAAAAAAGAAGAATGTGCAATACTATTAACAGGATCAAACAAAATAATGAAAATATCTTACTTTCTCTTGATCCCATTGAGGCAGGTGGTATTGTTTTTTATACAAAGCTGCTTAACATTGACAGTAGGGTGCTGGCTGGAATTGCTATGGGTTTTTTTTTGCTGATGATGTTGATGTTGCGGGTAGTATTGATCTTGTTGTCATTCATGATAGTGATGAGATCAAGAATGCTGTTAATTCTTATTGGTTGTTAATATTGCATGTCTTATTTCTCTTGTTATTTGTGTTTTAATAGATAACTGTTATTTTCTGAGTTTGTTTGTAAATTCATTCTTTGTTATTTTTGCATAATAGGTTCTATTCAGCCACCAGAAGCATCGTCTCCATCGGTGCAAGCTTTTAAATTTTTGTTTTTTTTTTTCTTAATGTTTGCTTTAGCTATTTTTCTTTTGGGGCGGATAGCTGTTTCATATTGTTATTTAATTTTGATTCAGTCAATTTCCTACTTTTTTTCAGATATATTAGTGAATTATTTATTGTGAAATAAAATATTTATTTGTTTATGCAAGTCTTTCTTTAAGAATACAAAACATGTTGATTTAATTTCATAATGCTTTATATTATTAGGGTGTACCACCTTCCGTACATGGAATGTGACACATGCATCTCACCATTGATGATAATGAAGTACAAATTATTAATCAAGAGTAGCTGAATCAAAGAGCAGAAGTTATGATTATAACCCATGGCAGATGCACTTGAATGATGAAGTCTTATGAGATTGCGTCATAGGCCTTTTTAATGTCCATCTTAAAAATCAAATTTCCTCTACTATGTTTCTCCAAACCTAGAGCTAATTCATGTGTGGTAAGTATATTATTAATGATGTTCCTGCCTTAATGAATGCATCTTGATAGGGCTGATAATCTTTATGTGGTTGGGCTGGATCCTGGTAACTAATATTATGCTGACAATCTTGGACACTACAATGTAGAGACGGATGTGCCTAATGTCAGACCAATGTACAAATGCCTGTCGCTTAGGTATTAAAGCAATAGCAATGGACTTAAAATACCTAAGAATGTTCAAACCAGAGAAGAAACCCAGATGGAAAAAATCAGATCTTTCTTAATGATCAACCAACAACTTTTATAAAAATGAGCTATAAAACCATCAGGGCCTGTTGTATTTGAATTGCCAATACTCGAAACAGCCAAGTGGATCTCTTCCTTAGTTGGGATACCAATTAATTGAAAGCTAGTAACAAATTCATGTTAGCTTAAAACATCTCCTAATTAATTTGCAAAAAACCATGTGCGGCGGCACTAAAGACCTCCTGGAAGTAGTCAATACCATCTTCAACAATCTCCTTTTTGATCTTAGTGATTGCATTTTTTTGTCTCCCCCTTTTGATTAATGCATGAAAATATCTTATATTTCTATCTCCCTCAACAAACTATTGTTAAGCAGCCTTCTGACTTAATAAACTCTCTTCCAAATTGATAGCAACAATATGATTATTATGCGCTTCAGCCAGCTCATCCAAGAGAACCCTATCATTACAGTAATCTTCCTCTTTTAACTCCACCAAATCCTCAGCCTGTTGCACTTTCTAATTGACATTACAAAATGTATTCCAGTTCAACTACTTCAAAGCTTTTGCTAAATGTTTATGAAGCCGCCACAAAAGATTCCATGGGTTTCCCCTCTAATCATAGATCAAATGGGTCCTAATAAAGTTCAAAAAGGAATAGTAAGAGCTCCACATATTGAGGAATTTGAAAGGTGTATACTGAAGTTTAGGAGTTTCATCTTTAATCAGTAAGTTAGGTGAATGATCAGGGGCTGTTTTAGAGAGGCGTTGGTCTTTAAATTGACTACAAGCATCCATCCGTAAAGTATTAGTCAAGAAACTGTCCAAACTGTCAAAAAGATTGCCCCTTCTCCAAGTAAACATTGAACCAGTATAACCCAAATCAAATAAATAAGCATCCTGGGTAGTGTCAGCAAAAAGATTGATCAAATTCTAGTTTTGTGGCCTACCTCCTTTCCTTTCACAACTGTAAGATGCCATATTGAAGTCCCCATCTATCACCCGAGCATCCTGACAATTTGAGCCAAAGCATTTTATATAATCCCATAAAATTCTCCCATCATCTCAACAACATCCAACATAAACAATTGCAAGAAGAAAAATGATCTGGTTGAACTTGATTCTAACCAGTATGAATTTCACATCAATCACCAGGACTTCCACATCATCTGAATTTCTCCAAAGAAGCCATATTTTGTTATTGGTATTAGTTGTAAAGTTGAAGTTGCCCAACCTTCTCAGATACCCAACATGTGTAATCTTATTATATTTTTTAATCTATTAGAGGATTTAACTTTAGTAATGCTCCTTATATTGAATACTAAGGATTTAACCTTCATTTAAATAAGTTATTTGGACCCTCTAGTGACGCTGGGGGGAGTAGAGATAAACCTCTTAGGTGGCCTGCCATTAAAAGAACTTTGTAAAATATCAGCATAGGGGTTTAGGTGTTTAAATTCTCTTAAACCTTTGACTCTCCTTTTTCTAGTTTTCTGGAGGATCCATTCCTCCTCCAAGGCTGCCTTGGTCTATAAAATGTCTTCTTATGACACACCTTCAGAATTGCATGGGTTGCCATCATTGTCATCATCTTTTGCAGAATTATCCACCAAATGATCAGCATCAACTGCACAGGCATTAGCTACACCAAGCTTAAATGAAGGGCTAGAAAAATTAGAACCAATCTACTTCTTCCTCCGATCTCCCCTTTTGTTTAAGTTGCTCGTCTTTCTTAACCCCACCTTTAATGGCTTTAAAATTAGAGTTGTTTGTTTCTATTTTTTAAGAACTTCTATAATAATAGGAAGTGCACTATTTATAGAACACAAGATGAGTCAGTTCTTCATTTAGCAGATCTTGAGCAACATTAGATGGATTTCCTTTAGCCAGCAATAAATTCTCATTTTCTGGTTATGGATTAACACCTTATAGCTTCTCACAGGCAGTAGAATATCCAGTTGATAATCAACCCTTATATGAGGTCCAGGAACAGTTTGAGAGGGTTCAGAAAAATCAGGAGCATAAAAGCTTGATCCGTTGTTTTTTTTTAAAATGAAAATAGTTTAACTTAATATATATAATTTTGATTTTGAAAAAGGAAATTTTTAATTTTGAGAAAATGAGGCCGAACAGATCTCATATATTCGATGATTTAAATATCCGAGCACGATATTCAGAGTAATCATTCATCTTGAAAAATGAGTATATCACTCGATAATAGTCTCAACTATTCAAACCAAGAAATTTATGATATTTATTTGGTCTGCAAAATTTTTAAAAGATCATTCCCCTACCTAATATAAAAATTAGATAGAGTTTAGATTATCTGGGTTACTAATTCTCCTGTAAGCGCAAACCCTTATAGTTAATTACATTTTAAGCAATCGAAGTCACTTAAGAAAACTCTCGATTAAGATTGAAGTTTCGTCTTTAAGAATTTAAAGTTTACTTTTCACGGTTGTTCATAGGAAATTCAAGTGGGAATTACTCAATGAGAAACAATTATTTTGGAAACCAAATGAGCGAAATGTAGGAGATGTCATCTGAGGAGAACCTCAATGACTTCTCAAACTATCCTACTATTTGGCTTTACATTTTTGAAATGAGTTATTTGGTGTTTACTAATGTCATTTTATTTTAAATTTAGGGCATACATTGCGCGACATACGATCAACGCAGATAGTCGAGAAAGATAAAAGGATTTATGTCGTACTGAATGAACAACATTGAAATCCTAAAAAGAGTTAGGGCTTATATTGCACGACACACAATCATGCAAAAACCAAAAGATAGTATGAGGACTCACGTCGTGCTAGACGGGTCACCTCGAAGTCCTAAGGATTTATGTTGCTTAAGTCTATAAAAGGTTTAGTTTAGGATCATCATTCGCTTCATTGTTTTGGTCTTGATAGTCGTCTGAAGGATGTCCAGAGCTCGATCGCGTTGTCGCCTCATTACTTGAAAAGAGAGGGGAGAGAGAAGTCATCTCTTGGGCGGCCTATCCTAGGTTATTTGTTTGTGTTATGATTTTAGTAGGTGCTTTTGAGTTGATAATTATTGTTATTATTATTTTCATTTATCATTTAATCAGTGGGTTGTGTTATGTGTTCTTAAGAATTATTAAACTTTTGTCAAATTGATGTGTTAGTCGTGTGTCATAGGGTTCCGCCTAAACATATGTCCTACGCCCTCTATCTTAAGGCTTCTTATATGAAAAGTGCTACACATTTAAAGTTTTACACCCTAAGCATGCGTCTTATGTTCACTATCATAGGGCTCTTTTCCACATATCAGAAATATAATGAATAACAAAAGAATAACAATGTCGCATGCATAAACAAGGCATGAACAATAATGTGCAGCAAAAGAGAAAGTGGTAGTACGTATCTATTGCATCTAATGACATTTCAGAAAAATTGCATATATTCAAGAATTAAACAAAAATCAAATGTTTAAAAATTTATACATCAAATATATTATAACAGGTGAAATATACAAAAGATCAAATCGGGTATAAGTATTTTGAGTTAGGGATAGACTCAACTTCAAGACCTTTAGCCCTAATAATTCTTCCCGAGGGACTCCATAGGCAACCATCAACTTCTGTGCTTGTGAAGTCCAACCTTAGATACAAGCTACCGACAAGATGATCAAAGGAGGGTAGTTCTTAGCCCAATTAAGGTAACTGACAAGTGGACATTCAAAAGATCACACCCAAATTTCTTAGTTTGTCGTACATATAAATAAAGTGAGCTTTCACTTAGCAACAAAAATATTATTTCCACAAGAAAATATTTTTATTATATTATTATATTTTTTTGTAAATCAAACGGTCCACGAGTCAATCACATATCACCAATTCTGAACCCTCAGGAAGTTATTGGGTGAGGAGATATAATACTATTTCGCTGTCCCAATTTTAGCACCATATGCCTTTTGCATCGTCGCCCTTTTTCTCAATCCTTACCAATTATAAACCAGCTCGATGATCCACATAAAGCTGCCACATTATGAATGTTTCCACTTAAATCTTAACATTTCCTCAACTAATATCAAGCTGAATATATAAGAAAACTAAGAGGATTTGCATACATACTACTCAATTCCAATGTGATTTACATATTTAGCTCCCAAACTTCATTTTTTTCTTAAACGTGGTAATCGGGTCAGGTATCTTGATGCTCATATACGATGGAAGGAATTTTCTCATCACGAATAGATTCCATTTGACATCAAAGGGTCTAAAAAAATAATGTCATCATTTTAAAAAGCACATCTATATCTGATAAAAAAGTGTTAGGTATGACTCATATACCAGATAAGGGACAGAAGGGACAGATGTTGGAGCCGAACGGAGCGAGCTAGACGACTCGAGCTGAATAATCTGTCTAATTGGGGGGAGTTTCGTTACGTGCGTTGGGGGTGCAAGGGCAACGTCCCATGGTACGGTACAAGAGTAATTTTGTAATTACATATTACACGCTAGGGTTATATATATGTCTTGTTTATAACCCTAGGTATCTTGTACTCTTTTTTTGAAATTGAAGTAAAAGCCACCGCTCTGCTCCCGACGACGTAAGCATTTTTGACGAACCTCATTAAATCTCTGTGTTTTCTTCTAGATTTGTGTCGATTCTTATTTTTCTTTGCCCTATAATTCTCAACAAGAAGATTATGGAAGATAAGGTACTAGCTCTTCTTCTTGTGAGAAGAAAATCAAGAGAGTGGTGTGCTTTCCCTTTGAATGAGTAGAGAGTAGCTGAACTACGGGAACTCAAAACTAGACCGTCTGCATCCAAAGGTGCACGTACGGTTCCCTCACAATAGCATAAAAATCCTTGTAGTAGGTAGAATATTTTCTCCCAGTACCATTTCTTTTTTCATTTCACAGTATGGCTCCCGCGATGCTTCGGGGGCAAGCGGTCGAATCCGGGCTTTGAATGCACTCAAGTTTGGTGATCAAAAGCTTCTCCCTCAACTGCTCTATAAACTGAAACAGCTCAGTATGGAAAACATTTTACTAAATGTTAAAGAAGTTTCATAATCATCAAAAGTCCAATCTACTTTTCATGTCAAATGTCATACAATTCAAACTTGATGAATGTGTGCTGTGGAGCAAGCAAAAGAATTTGTTTTCATGAATACAAATGCATATATTAATCTAAATTTGTTCAGATACTAATTCATTATACCATACAGCAACAAGCATATACATGGTGTGGGATCAATTGCCAAAACTTCTATGTTGGACACAAATCAACAAAATGTCCCCAAAACTCGAAAGAAGTACAAAGGCGAAAATTGCGTTTAAGCCGAAGAAGATTTACATAAATACGACTCGATTCTTTTGTACCGACATATCGAACACCCAAACTTCGATTACTTAAGGTCCAATCAAAAGTGTATTTCAGTTGTTAAAAGTTAAAATAATAATTTTTATGTGATTTGAGTTATTTTGTTGGTATAAATGTAAAAAAACAATTTAGGTGCTATACATGATATGTAAAAATTTATGTGGTGTTAATGTAAATGCACCATAACATGAATATCCATAGATGGATGGCAACAGAGTAAATGAAGTTCTACTTAGACAATGGGGAAGCCATCTCAAAATCTTCCTGCCGTTTCCTTATAAGTTTGAATCCAAAGACAAATTAAAGTCCAATAATTCCTAATTTAAATGATAAATAGAAAAATTTGCAAGGATTGAAGACTGACATATTTTTAGTTGACATTTGTTTATTTTATATGCAAATGCTTAAAGGTCATACAAACCATGATTTGTATAAATGAAAAAAAAAACCCAAGTATTATATGCATAAATGCATATGGAACCATAAAATATGCACTAGCAAGCATTTGTAATTTAGGTATCGCATGTGTAAATATACAAGTACCGAGTGATGATGCACACATATACTGCATTTTTTAATGTCCCTCAACCCCAACACATTTGCATACTACAAGAGGACGCTGTCGGTCTCAACCAGAAAATGGACTTTCTCCTGAAGCGGTTGGATTCCATCACAAGCTGGCTTAGCTGTATTGAGCTACAATAGGATATGATGGCTCAATGGCACGTGTAAGTCCTTAAGTGGAGGGAGATTGCGGCCCCGCATTCTCCTCGTGATTGTAGTTACGGAAAAGGGGCAATAAGAGCAACGTTCGACGACACGGGAGGTGGTTGGCCCATAATAGCCATGCCATCTTTTATTATTTTTTATATGTATCTTTTATGCCCACATGAAAAGAGATTTTTTGGAAATCATGTATCTCCTTCTAGATAATTAAAGAAAAATAGTTGTGTTTGGAGTATTATGTCTTTGTTGCATATCTTTATTTTGACTTGTTGCGCTATAGTTTGTAACATTTGGCCTCTTAGCCAAAAGAGTGAGGCAAATATCTAATGATTTTAGTTTGACATTATATAGTTTGGGCAGTAATTTTTCATGGTAGTTGGGCCTTAAGGTAATCGATGATTTGGCATGATTGCCAACTCATTGACATCGCAACGTTGGGTTCAAAGTTGTGACATTATGTTAGAATTAGGCTCATAGTGGTCCTAATTCGATGGATATCATTACAAGCACTGACATAACACTAGACACATAAGAGGAACCCAGTGCCATGGCTGCTGATTGCTCAAGTCCCGAATGTAACTCTTGATTGGACATCTACATGATGGGCATTAGTGTGGCATTGACTCTGCCAACAACGCCCCCAACGTCTTTAGTTGAGCTAAGGCACCCAATAAACACATGACCCTGTATTAAGGTGCACACCTAATCTTGCCAGCTGACGTGGCATCAACCACATCAACAGTGCCCTGGTGCCGTGTCCAGAGTTGTGATGTTGTACCTATTTTTTACCCTACAAAAGGGGTAGCCTTAGGATGCCCTAAGGGTTGGTTGGCTAGTAAGAATGAATGTAAGAAGATGCCCTAATGATTTCACTCCTATTCTTTGCCACTCAACTAAAACTAAATAACCACATAAAAAATGAAATTTAAATTAACATTAAATGTAAAATTTTAGTGCAAATCATGATATGCATTCATATTGCATTTATTTCTTTCTTTTCATGTGTATCCTTTAGTGACTCATGAGGATGAGGTTACTTCTTAGGGATTAAAGTGGTACAATGCACATTTTTATCCTTCACTTAAATTTTAAAGTATCATTGCATGTGTTTCATATTTGAATTGCATAGAAATTAAAGATGAATAATAAATATACAAAATATTGCATTAGCCGGAAGAATTGCATTCCAATCGTAGTTTAATAGCTTGACTTATCTAGTTTAGGTATAACTCATATTACTTGGCTAAATTAAATGGTAGTCTTACACACACACATTTCTAAAGGTCAAACTTCATGGTTCTAAAGAAATATATGTGAGTTTATTCGACCATCCATTCAAGGTAGAATTATAAGTTTTAGGTAAAAATAAATATATAAGTCTTTTATATAAAGCATGTTTCGGGTTTTAGTTACTCTCTTGGTATAGATTCTTATCTAAGATTTGATCTTATCTTACACATGAATAAAATATTTTTTCCCTACTTATTATGAATATGATGAGGTTACTTCAATTTGAGATGTATGTTTCTTATAAGGACAAGTTTTGATAATTAAATGCATTCTACGAGAGAAAGATATCCTACTAAGAATTTCATTTAAAATAGTGCTCCATGTCTTTATAGATTTCAAAATTTATATTCAAGGATTTTATTTTTGGAAAGTCAATTGAAACAGATCAAAACAAAATAGTTTTTTTTTTTTTTATATGCATGAATACTGAGAAGCTTAATAACACTTAATTATCTTATACTTAAGGCTTATATATTTTTTAAATTGAGAGTTATTTATTTTTGTTGATCATTTTATTAGAAATTTTAAACTTGACTAGAATAATGATTGAATATTATGATTCTAATAATGATTGAATGTGTGCTTGAACATGTTTGAATCATGCTCAATCATGATTTGAGCAATATTCAAACATAGTTTGCACACATGTTTTAATGGGGATTGAAATATACTATTTAATACTCTATCTTGGTCTACATAAGAGCTCCATTGAGATAAAAAAAATATTACATCAGGAGTTCTGATGCAAAAATGCAATGCATTATGACTCCAATCACTGTTTGTCACGTGTACAGTTCAGACCCTTTTAGTAAAAAAAACTAAATAATTTGATACACGGTGGACCCGGACTGTACATGTGATAGACAGTGATTGGAGTCCTAATGCATTTTATGTAACATTTTTTCCTTTAAATAAATTTACATATCTAAGACCAAAAGTCTATATGTAAATAAAGTTATTTTAAAAAGTCCTTTTGATAAATTTTCCAAAAAATTAATAGTGAATAACATTTTCTAATTTTATTATTATGGGGAATGCAAAATGTAAAGATTAGCATAGGCATGAGAATCAATTATTTTTAGGGGCATTTAAATACATACCACTCAATTCATACGAATTTACATATCTAAGACCAAAAGTTTACACTTTTTATATTTATGTCACCCAACTCATTCATGTTATATAACAATACCATCAGACTTTTTATTTTAGAAAATGAAATACATCTTTCCATGCATAAGATGTTATGTATGAAAAAGACGAAGTTTAGATGTTAGATATGAAAATACTTAGAAATTATTTGTTATGCAAATCTTTCTTATTTTTAATTAATGAAAAATAGGCTACTAAAATTCATGTGCCATTTACATACACATCACCTAATTCCAATGTATTTGCATATATAATATCTTGACTTTACCTTTTACATTTATAATGTCCAAAAAATTCATATCACATAAAATATATTCTTATTTTAACTTTTAAAAAAAGAAATGCACCTTTCTCATCTAGGTTAAAGTGACATGTATACAAATTGAAGTTCATGTGTTGATATGTAAATACGTAAGTGGTGTGTATGGAAAACATTAAGTCTGGGGTCGTAACGTAGAGCTATGTTCTGATTAGAATATACCACTGTGTTACGAGAATGTTTTATCTGCGTTATTTATAAAAAAAAAATGTGTTATTCGAGTATTATATGGTGTTATTCGATTATTTTGCAATGTTATTGGAATATTTTCTAGTGTTACTTAATTTGTGGCTATGTTATTCGGCATATTCCTGTGTTATTTCAATTTCTGCTATATTATTGAAATAACACAACCCAAATCAAGTAATATTGGAGAATGTTTTAGTAACAGTTTAGTCCCAAATCAAGTAACGCGATGAAATATTTCAATAACACCGGAAAATAATCCAATAAATACATAAAAAATGAGTTTTAAAAATAAAGCACATGAAATATTCGAATCCCAACGAACATAGAATATTTTTCCGTGGTGAAGGGTTACGAGGGCGGAGCACAGGGCACACTCAGAGAAGGCGAGACTGCGGGGATCACAGTGAGATATCGGGAAGAAACCGGCGGCGTCGGGAGAGATGAGATCTCTGGTTTTGGTGTTGCCTTCAGTGAGTTTGATCTGAGCTTGAGGTAATGCTTATGATGCCCTAGCATATTCTTCCAATCTTCTATTTTCTTCTCTGTCCCCTTACCACGCCTGGAGGATGCCGGTGCCTGTGCGGAAACCTTGATTATGCAAACCTATATAAGATTATTGAATAGTTACAAAGATGAAACCGTTTGGTTTTTTGCAAATTAATTTAAGCTGGAAATCCTCGAATTTTTCTAATGAAGAATCCTACCTAAACCATGAGGGTTAAGGCTGCATATATTGGCTGCTTCCCATATCTCGTATTGGTGGGAGCTTCGTGGATTAGGTTATGCGGTCCCTGAACATTTTCTTCTTCTTCCAAAGTTTTGGGTCTAAGGTGAAGTTGTAAATTTAGTTCTTAGTTTTTTAGTTTATATATGGAATAATGGCTCTTATTTTAGTTTTAATGTTAGCTTATGTTAGATAGAAGTTGTTATAAATTGTAGAACGGAAATTCTTTCTTAATTTTAGAGTACCAGCTAATTCTCTAGTTCAATTTAGTTACATATTTAAATGCATTCTTGATTTCCCATCCCACTTGTGGATTTTCACTTGCATTTCATGGTTAATAGAACATTTTTATTTCTAATAATTATAACCAGGTTATGAAACATGAGAATTTAAGCTGGATCTTAGTAGTTTTATTGTATTGCAAACTTTGTTTGATATAGTTATATGAATCTAAGTTTTGTGGTGCTTTGTTTTGTGCTCATCATCGAGAACATTGACGTTGTAGCATCAGATGATCTTTTTCTTTTGTGTAGACTTAACAATTTTGTTTCTTTACATTTGTACTATTGCTAGTCTATATGTTATCTAAGTTTAAATTTATTTATACTTAGTTGCAAAGATATTTACTTCAACATTTTTATCAATCCATTTCAATTATTGTAACACCTTATTCCTATGAAAACTTGCCACTATTATTTATCTATCATAACATAACCTACTTGCATTGCCTATAAATATAATTGGACTACCTTAGTATAGGTTAAAAGCATTCTTTTATAATTAGATCCTCATATCAATATAGAGTGAATATGTACTTCTTGTACTAATTATAAGATATTTTAACAACTCAGTAAAGTTTAAATGTGATGCTATTCTATCAATGCATTCATTATAAATTCTTAGGGTTCATCAATCTAAGATTGCAAAGGTTATTTACCTGATTGACTAAATGCATAAGATTCAATGATTTGTCAGGAGGATGATAAAAAAAATGCCTTATAAACAATTCTAAGGGGTGAATAAGGATTCAAGCTCTAAATACATTGACTCGTAAGACTTATGGTTGCAACTCGAGAAAGACTTAAAATGCAATTTAAATTCTAATGCTTAAATTTTTTAGAAGTTTTGTCAACAAGCAAAATATAAGGGGCTTTTGGGATCACATTTTATTTTTTTATATTAATATTAAATAAAAAATATTTTTGTTATCTTAAATATTGGTCAATTTGGCTTTTATTTTAATTAAATATAATATAAGTTGATTTGTATTTCGGTTTGAAAAAGGGCAGTAACACTGTTGTGGCTTAAAGTGTTGGTCGATTAGATGGAGATGCTGTCAACTTTGGTGCGGGGTAGGTTGGAGGTGGATGATCAGTAGTTGATGCAAGGCTTTTTTGTATGATGGTTAACATTGTATGGCTAAAAGTTCATGTTTTGAAAATATGAAAAATACATAAAAGTTGTTTTGAGTGTATTTATAAAAAAAATATTTTTAAAAAAAAAAAAAACTGGTACAAAGCACTTTTTATATATATTTTGCCCATGTTCTTAGAAACAAAAGAAAAAAAAAAGCAAAAAAGACATCAAGTATATAACTTCACAAAATTAGGGCTGAGAAATTGTATTCAACTGCCAAGTAAATTAATATTTTAAAATAGAAAATAAATGGCTTCGATTTTGAGCGCACCACAAAGAGGAGTACTTTTAAGAAGAGGTAGAATACATACCATTGAGAGGAGTTTATCTTTTTCGGATGGCTTTACTCTTTTGCACATGGCACAAAAGAGAATAATTAGCATGCATCATCAAATCACATAAGATGGCTGCAAAGGGAAAAATCCAAGAAAAATAATATATCAGCAAAAATGTAGTTTGAGAATTTTTTAGTTTTAAAGTATACTATTAACACAAAATGCAAATGTTCTTCAATGTCTAAAATGCAATATCTCATGAATGCTAGGCTAATTATCAAGAATCAAAGTGCTGAATATTCAGAATTCTCAATTTTTTACATTTAAAATAGCTACAAATCCCATAATAATAGAAGCGTCTTTAATGATCTTTTTATCCATTTGAATTGCATTATTTGATCCGATTAAATTAAATTGTTGCCATTAGTTGGTGCGTGTTTTTAAAAAACTATTATTTTCATTCATAAACATATTTCTCGTAAATCATATTGAACAACTATTATTGCATTCTTGCATCTATATATTCTCTTTCCTAATTTTTTGATACTAGTTTTATCAACCTATCTAATTAATGCATTTTCTATATTTTGTTGTAAATGTCAAAACCACTTAATTTTTTTTTCAGTTACTTTATTATTAATAGACTCCACTTCAATTATTCTTTTAATGTAATCATTTTTAAATTTATCTTTTGTAATTTATTACGATTCGTCTTAGCATCCTCAATTTTGCCGCTAAACTTAGATATTAATTATTAACATTTAGATTCATAAAATTTCACCATCTTGTTTACAGTTTTATAAAATTTTTCTCTTAAGTCTCTATGATAGCCATTTATCGAATAATACTCTTTATGTTATTACTTTATTTAACTATTCAGCTTTAAATCTGGAAGTTGTTTTACATCTTTATAGTTGTACCATTACTGACATCTTCATTATTCTTATTAGATTTAAGATTTTTAAACCTATCACATCTATGTATTGCTTTATCTTTTAATGATTCTAATTTAAAATGCTATCATCAGTCCAATTACAATTATATATCTTGTACTTTAATTTATTATTGTAATTCTAGTATTCTATTTGGTAACACTTTTTTCGTTGTTGTAATTTTTTTCGTACATTATCTTAGTGATGATTAACTGGTTTGAATTATATTATCTATAATAAGAATATGTCATGACAAATCAGTTTGAATATTCTCTTTAAGCATCTCCATAATTAATATAGAAGGATCTATTCATCCCAATTATTAAACATGTGATATATATGCTCATTCTTGTTGTCCGAAGTGAGCGGCCCAATTTTCCTCTTTTATTAAAAAATATGTGAACTATTTGTGATCATTTAGATAGTTTTTTCCATTTATTTAATGTACTGAATAGATATATTGCAACTTTCTTGTCGTATTCAGATTGCATCTTTCAGTCTCAAGGGATTTTGAGATAAAGGGATTATGAGCAATGCTATTTTTATCCCGTGAGAGGGAATCAGTGACATCATTTTGTCCGAGGAGAACAAAATAACATTAACTGGAAATGCTTCTATTTTAGACACTAAGGAAAAAATTCCTAGAGCTTCTATACCATGTTATGAATTAAAGAATAGGTGATTGTGCTTTCATTTTAAGATGTACATAGTTTATACAATCTTAGTAGAACTTCTAAGAAGAACTCTAGGAAACAGGGAATAAAAATAACAACAAATAATTACAATTATCCCATGAATTCGTGATCTCACAACGTTTCATAAATGCATGTGGTGTCTACATCAATAAGGAAAGAGGATGAAAGTTAGGGTGAAGTATTTAGAATTGTTTGCTGGTTTGGCTAGATGCTTTTATAGATCTCTTCTTTTAGTTAAAAACTCATTTTTTTTTGTAGGTGCTATGTCATTTTTATTAATCACTAAAATTTTTAGCTTTTGCTTTGCTCAGCTCATTATTCTTTGCAAGGTTATATTCATTATAAGTATTAGTCATATTCAAATTTCCCACCCTTTAAAATCACATTTTTCCCCCTTAATTCTCTTATGTGTCTCATAAATTAACCATTAAATATCCTTATTTGTATGCGATCTAACTCAAGGCTTTCTTAAAATTTCAACAATTCTTTTTAGTAGAATTTGCTATCTTATTCCAGACAAGGTTTTGCTTAACAAACAAAAGCTAATTTATCTTATTAGCAACATATCTTGAAAGATCGGCAATTTCTCACATTTTAAATTCTACCACCTTATCCCTGAGCAATAATTTCTATTGATTTTGTTCTTTATAATTTCATGATGTACATTCATAACTATTGCTTTATGTTGTGTGGTGTATCTTCTATGGAATAACCTTATAATTTTTTATAGGATTTTTTTTTTCCTAAGAAATTTGGTTATGATTTGGTGGCTCCACTTTTACAGGTATGTAAGCATTCTTCTCGTTTCTTGAAGTATGTATTATTACTGCTTGATGATAAATAAATTTAACATCATATATAACTTTTTTCATCACATTTCTATTTCCTATTTTATAAACATTATGAATTCTTTTATAACCCTTTTTGTTAAAACATATATTCCCATTTTAAAGCACCTTAAATAAGTATTTTTGTTTCTCTGGTATACACTATAATATTTTATTCATCTCCTCTTAAAATTAATTTTTTAAACTATTTTTTGATCCAACTTGAAGAGGATGAACACTAATCACATTCCTAATACAATCACTAATAATTTTTTTATTAGTGTTACCTCCATATCACATACCCTATTCACGTTAATAATTTTGTTGAAAATTTTCTATATACTGTAAAAGCCCAATACTTGAAATATTAAAGAAGCAGAATGTTTCTTTAAATTCCTGCGTGGTAATTTGAGAATGAAATTCTGTTTGAATGCTCATTAAATGCTAAATTAAATATTGCTAATGCATCTTACAATGGCAGATAAAACATTTAACAAAATTACGAGGCATATCAATATATCACAACATGAAAATGCTACACCTAAGTTCTATTGTAGACATGAATGCTAAATTGACCAATAAATGATGCCTTAGAACATTAAAAATTATGATAAAATGATAACTATTAAGAGTTCATCTTTTGACAATCATGTTCAAGTTTGGTAAGCTTTGGCTTATAGATTGGCATACAATAATCTACCCAAAACGGACTCTCTATGCGGAGAACATATGAAATTGTTTAATGCAAGTAAACACAAGATGCTAAGAGCTTGATAGAATGTCAAACTTATGGAGACAATATCTTATTTTAAAAAAAAATAGAATAACAGGAAGATGCGCCATAAAAGTTTGTTATACTTCACTTTTTACTTGAAAATTAGCACCCAGACATTTTAGTTTCGAAGGAACTCCTCAAAACAAGTTTACCTACAACTCATTCGCCTGTAACTCATATAGATGTTCTGCTTGTGATTAACTCAAATTGGTCCTCTGCTCGCATATTTGTTCTAGCCTGATGCCTGCAGCTCCCTTACAAGATTGTTAATCACTGCTCCTGCTTGCCTAGTCGAACAACTCACATGTTCAATTCGAGCATAAGCTCAACGCCCGATCAACTCATTGACTTAGGGTGTTGTTAAAAAATTGGGCAATGATAGTTGATTTGAGAAAAGATGAAGATTTCAGAGAGGATTCTCAACTTGCAACCAATGATGTGGAGGCATTATCGATTCCAGTTGACCCTAGAAGAGAGATTTCAGTTGAGGTAACAATGGCTGTTCAAGAAGTTGGCAATTTTGATGTAACGGGCGTTATGTAGAGTATGGGATTGTGGCGCCTCGAGCTACAATAAGACAGACGTTGAGAGGAACCTCAGTAAGACTGACTTTGAATGTCCAAAAGGTCATGAGTTTGAGGAGCAAATACTAGACACATGCAATTTTAGATAAAAGGATTTCTAGCATTTCAGATAGGGTTGTCAAAATGACACGTTCACGAACAACTCGTGTTCGACTTGTTAAGAAGTACCTGTTCGGTTTGTTCGCTAAGTTAATGAGCTGAACACGAACACTATTTTTGCGCTTGATATTAAATGAGCTAAACACGAAAAAAGATTTGTTCGTTGCACGCACACACGCACATATGATGTTTTAATATAAATAATTAAATTTAAATCTTGCTTCAATTTGCTCACTCGTGTTCAACTCATTTACACCGCTAATTTCAGATATATAGCCTGCATCTTGAGTTGGCCCTACGAACGGAGGTCCAACTTTTCAGAGATGAGAAGATTTTTAGTTACTTCTGGAAGATAATCATGAGTCATTTGAGAATTAAAATCAGTTCAATGGTGTTCCTTCCCGATGGAGGATCATATAGGATGGATGAATCACAATTATGAGAATCACTCCGGATCTTTGGGAGAAAGAACATTCTACTACGGGATTTGGGTCCATCTTGAGAAGAAGAAAATGCCCTCATGAGTGGTTACATGTCGGGCTGGCTCGATCTGCTAGATATGTCGTTCCAGAGTTGAACCTCTTACAGTCTTGTTTATCAGACATATCCAACTGAGTACGAGGAGTAAGAGAAGCATATTATTTATGTATTTTTTTCGGAATTTGGTTCAGGAGAACCTACATCATTGTGTACTTTCGGCTCAGATTGTGTCAAAAGAGGAAGAATACCTGTTATATCAAGATGTTTTTTAGAACGATGTCAGCTACAAAATTGACTTACCAAAAGCTTATAACATGACCGTCCTGACTACTAGATGGAGACAAAAAGCTTTTGACAAATGAAGCTAAATCTCCCCCAAACCTAGGAAACTGAAGCGGGGCTTGGGGGCTGAACCGTCTCCAATTGGATTAGCGGGAGTGTGTTCAGAGGCTGGACCAAACCCCTCTTCCTCTTTTCATAGTTCGGGGATTATTCCCCCTTCTGTTTTTGTTTTCCTCCTATTCATCTTTTATTTATATATTATTTCTCTGTTTTAAGGTTAGTTTCTTGTGAGATTTATTTCGATGTTATGTTGGGATGGCCACACATGTTCCCTTTTTCCCTTTTTAGGGATGTATCCGAGGACGAGTGATGCTCCGGCAATATCTCGATCTAACATGGTGATTATCCTCAACTAACTTTCCCCCGCAACCTCCCTGTCGCTGTAATTTGCTGCGGACTGCCAGAAACTGCAACCCAAAGGTTTTGTTTTAGCCCCATTTACCTGGATCAAGCTCCCCGGTTTTGCCCTGCCGTAATTCCCCTATCTGCCACCTCCCGTTTTTGCTTATCGCAGGCCATCCTCCCCGCATCCATCTGCAGCCCCCTGTTCATCCCAGGTACCACTGCAAACAGATCCATCAACCCACCATACAACAACCTCTTGCTTTTGCCTAATCCTCATGCCCCCTTCTGCTTCTGGCCACCCCTCTCCTACCCCTTTACTTGCCGCTGCTCACCTCCTGCACTCTGCTGCTCCAGCCACGTACTGTGGCCGCTTCCCCTATCCCCCTTCCTTTCGCTGCTTCTCCAGCCACGTACTATGGTTGCTTCTCCCATCCCCCTTCCATCTACTGCTTCTACCGTAACTGAATCTAGCCCTCCCAGTTTTGTTCCCCACTTCTCAAACCTACTAAACAATCACCACACTCTTTCACCTGTTGCCTGCTGGCTGCCTGAACCCACTTCCAACCTTCCTGCCCTCCCAGCCACATCCCATCCGACCGTTACTCTTTGTCTAGCCGCCAACCACTACCCTTGTCCTCGCCTTAGGGTGACTTTTATGTTGTATTGTTAATTTTGTATTGTCAAGAGTCTTCGTTTGTAACCCTTTTGAATTTCATCAATAATATTGATATTTATATTGTGATTTGGGTTAGATCCGGTATCACTCACCCAAAACCCACACGTGCACTCTATGCTCCCTATCTTCACCCGTCTCCCTCCCCCTCTCCCTCTCCTTCACTCATCCTTTCAATTTCGTACAGTGCTTCATCCCCTTCACTTGTGTTCCCCCTCTAATAAATAAAAATAGATAGCGTTCGTTTCTGATCCGACGCTAGCTGGTTGAGACTCTCTCTTTATTATTATTTCTTTAGGCGTGATTTAATTGATAGGTAATTCCTACACTTAACTATGATTATAATCCAAGAAAACTTAAGAATGATTTTTGCATTAAAAATAAACCTAAATTTATGCCATATAATTGCTTACCTAGATATCTCAGAACTTATATTTGTAAACCTCATGCATTAGAGAGTCACCAAGTATTTAGGATGCAACGCATAGAAATGGGATTGCGTAGCTAGTATATCTTGAAAAAGAGAAGTTGAGGTAGCAACAAGGCGCTTAGAAGTAGGAGAAACTAAAAATAGCCTATGAACACATAAATAAAAGGTAGGAGTAGGAATCACAATTCATAAACGTTATTTCAAAAAGCAAAATATTATAACTAGAAAAATGATATGACGGTGTTAACGTAAATTACTAAGAATTTCAAAGAAAAAAGATAAGTACACAAGAAAACACAGATAGCATGATGCTTAGAAAGTAAAATTATAAGGACTTTGAAAATTGCAAAAGGCTCATTTAGATAAATCTTGATTGAAGGCTGGTGAAAACAGATGAGTGATGATAGATTTCGTTTGGATTTTAAATCGTCTGGTAAATAAAATTAGAAACCTTTCATCTACCAAAGAGTCCACATTTTGTGTGATCACATCTGAATCATAGGGTTGCTGAATATCTTGATTATCATAGTTCACAAATTTAAGGTGGGTAAGATGTTGAAATAATAGATGGATTATATTAATGGTGATGCTTGTAGGTTGAAGCAACCACAATTTTAGGGCTAGTAGGTGTAGGTGCTAGATCCTTCAATTCCAAAGAAAACTTCAAAATTGCTTCCAAGTTTTGATATTATATTTCATCTAATCAGGGGTCTTGCCTCCATAATTTAGAGGGTCGGATCTATTCATTTATTGTGCAACTTGCGTTTGATAATTTTGTTTCCTTAGATTTGGATGAGGCTCTAAGCATTTATAGAAATTATGCCAGAAGTTTTATAGGATGAACAATATACTAAGATGCCTTCAAATTCAACACTTTGCCAATTTTCAGAGGTCAATTAGTCAATTCATACCTCTTTTTTAACTGAGAAGTAACATCTGCTTTTGTCAAGGCTTAGCTACTGAAGGTCTTGAAAGATGAGCAGTAGATTTGTCCACTCGCTACCGTTTACTAAATATTAAACTAAGGAATATAAAGTAAATTCGTTGGAATTGGAATATTGTAAATGAAGGCAAGGGCATGCAATCTAAACATGAGTGATAGCTAATTAGTCTAAAGAGTAAGGTGGGCTATCAATTTAGCATACATATCGGAAAAGCACTGATATAGTAGTATTGTTGGGAGAAATTTTTGGTGTAGTCTGCCTTTGAAATTATTTTAATAATTCAATGGGGGTTGATGGATGAGAGTATGCTTTGAGTAGCTTAACATCATTTTGCTAATAAATAGTAAATAGAGAGGCTTAGCAAGCTTTGAGGTCTCTACTTAGGTGAAGATGAGAGTATGTTTGCCCTGATATGTTGATGGATGCTTGTGAGGAGGTGATTTTAAACCTTACTGAAAAATAAAAGGGGAATGGTTATTTGATTGGAGGAATGAAATTTAGAATCATTTAACCAACTGGCAATGTTTGCAAAGGAATGAGGAGGATGACATCTAGAGATGTAGGGTCCAATAGAGAAAAGGTAGGAGCATCCTTTGTGAAACAAGTAGCGTTGCAATTGTGGCATCATCTGGAGCTAAATTAAGTGAGAGAAAAATGTCTTTAGAGGAAGAGTAAAAATCCATTGAAGGCGAGAAAACAGCCAAAGAAGGCTACACAATGCCGAGTTTTCGGAGGGGAATGAGTGACTGAGTTGTCAGCTGGGAAAGCCTTACAAGTGTAGTATGATCAGGTGAGAGCACAGCTCTAGCAGCCAAAGCTATATATGAAAATGAGAACAATGCTAAGACATGAACGAGGGTAAGCAATTAATCTTTACCAAGTGCTTCCAAGTGTGGCAAACTCACACGTGCACATGAAGCAATCTTGGCCTTGAAGTGAACAAGTATCACTTTTGGTAATTAGAGAGAGCAGAGAAGTATTTCTATGACCACTTGTTATTTAGGGAAGAAAGGCAGAAAATTGATCAAGTCCAAACCAATTCCTCTCTTTGCAAGGCATCCAATCCTAGTCGTAGCTTCTCCTTAAAACCTTCCTCTAGTTGCTTCACGTGGCTCAATCATTGCTGAAGCTAACCACTAGGACTCGATGTTACCTGCACTAGCTCTAATAGAGGCACAATCCATCAAAGTTACAACCGCAAATGAAGAAAACTAGGCTAATGGTTAACGATGAGACAAAATAATGATAAAACAGGACAAGAGCCACTCTTGATATCAGTAGATTTTCAGTGCACTTTATAGTTAAGTTTACGAGATGGAATTTGCCACTCAAAACTTACCAACTTTTCGACTCCGACTAAAGAGAAATAAATATTCTAAAAACATTTTGGAAGATTAAACTACATTCTGTACGTCTCTCCCCAATGGATTCTTGCAATTGAGAATGATGTTCTGTAGCAGGAATTTATTGATCGACTCAGCTCCATACCTTTTTCTTGTCTTCTCATCAGTGATCTTACCAGGGAAAAGCTACTGAGAAGATCCTCTGAATTTGGCAGCCTTAGAATTGTTAAATAAGGAGTGAAATGTGCCATGAATTTATTTGGTAGATAAGTGAATATATTCTACAGATTCACGTGCTTAACATTAAAATTGGAGTGCCACAAAATTTTAGAGTATAATTTTTAAATTCCTTGTAACTAGTAGCCCACAATTATTTTCTAGGTTAAGTAAGCTTTCTAGCCACTTTCTCTTTTTTAAATGACATTTAAGCAATGTAAAGATCCACTTTCTAATTATTTTTTCTCTCTTTCATTCTTATTCTTCTCATCATGTTTGGTTTTTTCAACTTCCCTTCCAATGATTTAATCATCATGAATGATGAAAATTAGATTAATCCAATCAATGGAGAATTCCAAGAGCTATAAATCTTTGTATCATTTGAATGAAAGAAACTACTTGGAGTGATCTCATTTATGAATTCCTTTCTGAATAGGAAAAAAAAAATCACCATCTTGTTGATCCTCCATATCTATTAAACTCAAAAATTGCACTTTGGGATGAAACATATTCTTTAATCATATCATAGTTATGGAACCCCATGATGTTTGAAATCAGTGGAGTATGTAGAGATGTTTGAGAATCTACTAGTACACTTACTCAAAAGTTAGAGATGTCACTCTCATCTATGTTACCATGACAAACCTATTAATAATTAAGCAAGATAATCTATCAGTTATTTAATATTTCAATGCAATGGCCTATGTGTTGGAACTATAGTACTACTAAGATCTCAAGGTGATGTGTAATAGTAATGCTATGCTTCTCAAATTATATGTTGTAAGTGAAATGATTTTCGAGTTACGTTTAGGACTCAAATTTGAATTTTACCAAGTTTATATTGAAATCATGAGCAAACAAAATCTACTATCCCTAATGAGGCCTTTCTGCTCATACAAATTGAAGGAATAATGATGTTAATGTTCTACACTATCAACTTTGAAAGTTCAGTTATGAAAGCCACAAAAAACTCATGATATGGAACTTATTATCGCCGAATCTTCCTAAATTGATGAGCCAAGCCTTTTGCCAAATGCAACTCAGGCTATAGTTTCCACAAGGAAATTGGTTGTATCAAAGAGAAATACTGGCTAGGATTATGGTGGGGAAACAAAAAGGACAATCGAGAAGTTAGCCTATCTCCTTGAACTAGAGGGGCTCAACTCAAAAGAAACTGATAAGCTAAGAAATTTTGTCTATTCCCTAGAAATTTTTTTTTCTCGACATACTCTCTTAGCTCAAAGTGATACAAATTCTAACTCTTGCACTTTATATGCCTTAGGCAGTATCCCTAAAACCTGAATGATAGATTTAAGAGCCATCAATCATATAATAACCATGCTAACACTTTCAAAATCTACAAACCTTATCCTGATAATACGAAATAAAAGTTGCTTATGCTTCTTAAATCACTATTGTAGATTAAGGGAATATTCCTTTTTTTCTACATTTACATTTAACAACGTGCTATATGCGTTTAAAGCCCACAACTATATGGTGATATTTTTTTAGTGGTCATTATATATTTCAAGATCTCACTATGCAGATGATGATTGGGCAAACTAGTGAAGAAGTTGGGTTATAATTACTTGAAGATAATAATCACTTATCCTACTCTTTTATATATTCTTTAAATAAAGGCACCGCTTGAGTATATTATAGGCTAGGGCATCATCTTTTAAAATTTTACAATGGTTTTTTTTTTTTTTTTCATTTTTAGAAATGTCAAATGTTGAAAATTTTTATTATGAAATTTGTGAAATTGATAAATATCATAGAGTTTCCTTTACTTAAAGTGATCTAGATCTTCTACTCCTTTTATGATAGGTCACTCCTACATTTTTGTATCTTTACAAATCCTTAAAATTTCTATAATTATTAGATTTATAACATTCATTAATCTTTGCACTTACATGTTATGAGTTTTTTTATCGAACAAAAAATTGATGCCTTTCACTTCATTCCCATTTTGATCTCTACGATAACAATCTATTTGGTATTAATTTTGAAAAATTGGAATTATTAATAGTTGTGATCATTTTATTTAAATTATATTCTTGTTTCTCAACAAATAAAGTATTATGGACTACACCTATCTTGTTAGCCCACAAGAAATTTGAGACTTCTTTCTTCCAAAATCAAATTCCTAAAAGATATTGGGGTAAGCTATCCTATCCTTCACATATCTCGTTAATAGAATATCCTTAAGGGTGATTGATTTCGAAAGTATTTTAAGATTGAAGTAGATCTTTTTTTCATTAAAATATAATGCAAATGGAATCATCAAATGGTTTTAAGGTTAGTGGCAAAAGGATCTACTTAATCCTATAGGATAATTACTAAGAAATCTTTGCTTCTTTCACTAAAGTGAATATAATTTATATCTTAAATTTTTTGGCTGCCAACCTTTGATGGTTCATCTGATAATATGATGTGAACAATATTTTTTACGTGGGAGCTAAAGAAGTCTATATGAATCTTCCACTAAGACCTGACATCCTTTTTTATAGAAAATAAGGCGTGCAGATTAAGAAAGGTACTCTATAATCTTAAGTAATCCCCAAGGTTATGATTTGATATAAAAAGGTTATGCTTGAAATGAGACATAAATAAAGCTAAGATGATCATATTCTTCATGTGGCAAATAAGTGAAATATGTGCTACGAATTCACGTGCTTAACATTAAAAAGGGAATGCTAAAGCATTTAACAACCGTTTTAATATTTAATTTTGTTATAATTAATAGTTTGCAATTATTTTATAGGTAATTTTCTGCACAAATACTCTTTGTGAGAATAAACAAAGCAACTTTTCTAACAATTTAATCTCTCACATGTCAATTTTACTTTTTTTAACTCTTTCTGTGAGTACAATATTATAGTATTGCTTGGTGAAGGTACTGGATTTGGGTTGTCTTCTTCAATTGTTAGTTGTCATTACCGCTGCAGACTGAGCCTGTTGGGCTTTCTTGACATGTTTATGTAATTCCACTTCGATTAGCACTGTCTTTTAGTAAGCATGAATCTTTTTAATGTTATATAGAACTATCATATTCTTGTAGTTCCATTGTGCTGACTAATGCTCAAGGGCCGTTGTTGTGTTGTAGACACTTTTCTTGCTGCTTATGGCTGCTTTGCACTTTTCCATTAATTTGTTGCTGTCCTGCCAATGTCTGTTTTCAGTTTTTTGTTGACCAATCCTTTTGCCTTTTTTTTGCCCCTGCATTTATAGATGAGAATGTAGAAAATTGAAAAACTACCTATCATTTATATTTCTTCTTTCTGGATTCGTTAATTTTGGCTATTTTATTAGCTTGAAGGCTTAGCTTAGGTTGCACTTCTTGTTTCCCAGCAATTCAATCATTTTAGACTTAGCAAATTTTACCAAAAAAGAATTAAGAAAAACGGTTAGGAACTACCTTTTTTATGAAAACTACTTTAGTGGTAAACTATCCTAGTCCTTTGCCACGTGATAATTTGACTACATGATATTTAGTGATGTGTATTATTTAGTTATTGGTTAAAATTCATTAATTTTTTTATTGGACTACTACAGCACGATTGTTTCTGGCATTTGGCTATATAGTACTTCATATTTATTTTTTCTGATCTTGATTAAAATTCATTTTTACGTGCAATTAGGTTCTTGTTTTTGCGATGATGTATTCAAAGAGCCCATCCAACCTGCTATCAATCAGTACTAGGTAGCATCATATTTGGTTATAAAGTCAGTCATTTTGCTCTTCTATCAGTGGAAACCTGATGTCTGCAACACCCCAAACCTTTTCGCACAATGTAGCGCCAAACTTTGAATTATTCAAGACTTTAATTCAGGTTTGTTTGATCATATATTTGAGTTTTGCAGAAGTGCATTGAGTACAGATAGCATATTGCTGGATAGTGTTACTTATTAAAATGTATCCTTGTTGGAAAATTGAAATGCTGTAGTTTGGTTTCATGCTTCTTTTAGTCCACTGGCCTTCTAAAGGTTTTAAATAGTAGTTCATGATTTATTTTGTCACAGAAAGAGCAGGATAATTTGCAGAAAGTGACACAGGAGGTCAAGCATCATGAAGACAATCTGAAATTTCTCAGATCCCATGTCAACACTATTCAGGAGTCCATTCATCATTTGCAAGGTTAATTCAATTTTAGATTCTTTATTTTTCTTTACAGTAATGTTTTACCTGATTTCTTTTAAGAATTATTTAAGAAAAGTGAAGAAACTATATTCTCTTATTCAATCATTTTAAAATTACCACCTTTACCCTTATTATACGGGGGACAACTAGGGCAAACATAATTACATCTATTGCAACTTAAAGAATACAAAACAAAAAATGAAGGAAAGATATACAACATAATAAGAAAGGAATACAAGTGAATAAAGCTGAAATAGGGAACTCCCTCGATTAGCTTTCACAATTTAAGTCTATGGGGCCCATATGGCCATTTAACAGGGACATAATCCTACACTCCTCAAGCTGGGTCATAAATGTTGTAAAGATCCAACTTGGTATTCAAATTAGTAAAGCAATTTAGAAGTAGGGATTTAGTGAAGACATTAACGACTTGAAGTAATTTAGAATGTAGATTAAGTGAATAATGCCATCATTGACCTTTTCAACATAAAATATCTATTAATCTCATTGTGTTTGGTCCTGTCATGATACACAATGTTCTTTGTAATACTAATAGCGGCGTGGCTTTCACGAAATATTTTTGGGATTGACTGTGGAACATCTCAACTCATCTAGTACCTTTTGGATCCACATTCATTCACAAATTCCTAAAGTAGGTGCTTAGTACTCAGATTCCGCACTACTTCTAGAGACTATTGTTTGCTTCTTCCTTCTCCATTATACCCATATTTGGATCTTCTGTCATTGAGTTCTCTTACTTTTCTAGCACCAGTGTAAACTTCTATCTCCTCATTGTCTTATTTCTTAAACAATAATTCTCTGTCAGTGGTCTTCTTAAGAAACCTCAATATTCTGTAAATTATATCAAAATAATCTGCATTTGAACTATTCATATGTTTACTCACAATGCTGTCAGAATAAACGATATTAGATTTACTATGTGATAGGTAGATAAGCTTTCCCATTATTCTTGGGTATCAACCTTTTTACCCTAGTGTCTTTTCTCTCCCTGAATATAACTTTTTATTCAAGTTCATATGTATCTCAATAGGTATACATCTCATCATTCTTGCCTCTTTCAGTAAGTCTAAGGTATACTTTTTTTTGGGATATCGCAATTCTCTTCTCGGACCTGAACACTTCTATGCCCAAAAATATCTCATAGCTCTTAGATCTTTGATTTCAAATTCAGTGGCAATAACCTCAATAATCCTCCCAATTTCTTTTTTGTCATCAATTGTTAGGATTATATCATCTACATCTACATAGACAATGAGTATAGCATTTTTATCTCCACGTATATGCTTTATGAATGTGTATGACTAGCTTGGTATTGGATGTACCCATTAGAATTTTATAGACTTGGCAAACTTGTCAAACAAAGCCAGTGGAGATTGTTTGAGGCTATACACTTTCTAATTTACAAACCATATGCTTATTTGAGTCATTTTTCCACCCTATTAAGATCTCCATATACACTTCTTATTGAAGGTTCAATCAAAAACACATCCTTGGTATCAAGTTAATGCAGTTCCCACTCTTTGTGTTCATTGCCAGGATAAGAACTTTTACAGTGTTTACCTTGACCACTGATGCAAAGGCCTCTTGATAGTCTATCCATAAGAGTGAGTGAACCCTTTAGCCACTAACCTAGGCTTGAACCTCTCAATGCTCCCATCTTTTCTATACTTGACATTGAACACCCATTTGCATCAAACGTGTCTTTTATTTGGAGGAAGTTTTGTAAAGGTCCATGTGCTATTTTGATCAAGTGTTTGGATCTCCTTTTCAACTACCTGTTTCCATTTTGGATTTTGAAGTGCTTCATGAATAAGCTTCAGTATGTGCACACTATCAATATTAGATAGAAAAGCTTTATAAAGTGATAATAACTTCCCATAGGGAGGATATTCTTTGATATAACATAATTTGTGCAACTTTTCTTGCCTTCTCCACTAGATTCTACCTCCCTTGGAACTTTAAAGACGTGTGAATTCAGGTTTGGTTGTAAACAGTCCAGTGGTTACATAGTCCTTTTCTTGCTCAATGGATTTCTTTCTTGTAGTGTACACATGAAGTTTTTTGTTATCAATCTTAGGTTATATATTCTCAAGTGGTGGAACTTGGGAGCAAAATAGTTAGAGAGAAGTAGAATATGTTGTGGTGACTCTAGTTCAATATGTGAATCTAGATTAGTGTTCCAAATTTGATATTTACCGAGACTCTCCCCTTGAATTTCAAATTTAGGTCAGTAGGATTGCTTTCCAAAGAAGGTAACTTCTATAGAGTTATAGTATTTTTAGTAATGTGAGAACATCATTTGTACCCCTTTGTGTTAGGAGCATAACCAAACAAGATATATTTGGGATATTGGGTCAATCTTTGTGCGATTTGATTGGTGAATATGAATAAAAGAGGCATTCAAATTTTTTAAGAAAAAAATTGGATGAGAAGACTCTAATATGAGGGTATGTTTTCATCAAAACATGGATAGGGGCTTTGAATCCAAAGCTCTGCTTGATTTTCTATTAATGAGGTAAGTGGTTGTGAGAAATGTATCTCCCTAGAAAACTTTTTGGACATTGTGAGAAAGTTTTATAGACCTAGATACCTTGAGGAGATGTTTATTGTTCATCTCAACAATCTTATTTTATTGTGGAGTTTCAACACATGAATTCACATGGATTATACCATTATTTGCAAGGTAGGGTCCAAGGATTGAGTTGAAGTATTCCTTTGCACATTATCAGTTCTGAGAATCTGAATTTTGCATTGAAATTGAGTGTAAACCATGTCATGGAAAAACTAAAAGATTTGTGTGGTTTTAGATTTCTCTTTCATGAGGAATATCCAATTGCTTCTAGTGTGGTCATCAATGAAAGAGACAAATCATCTGATTCCACAGATAATTTTCAATTTTGATGGTTCTCAAATGTCACCATTAATGATAGAGAAAGGATGTGAGAGTTTGTACTGATACGCGATATACATGACGAGTATGCTTAGCCAATTGACACGTTTTAAACTGATAAAATTTTAGTTTTTTTTAAGAAAGAGATCCGAGTACATCTTTGTAATATAATGAAAATTGAGTTGACCCAGACGATAGTGCCATAATAAAACTTGACTTTCAACAGACTCATACACAACAAACTTAGGAAAATGCAAAGATGATATTAGAGAAGACACTTGTGTGTTAAGAGAATAGCTTTTCTTGAGCAAGTATATATCTTGATGCTATTCAGCACCGCCAATCACCTCCCTTGAATCCACCACATGTAATTCACAAGAGTTAGAATTGAATTTTGTAACATAGTTCAAGTCATGAGTAAGCTTGCTAATTGAAAGTAAGTTGCAATCTAGTTGGGGAAGATGTAATACAGAAGAAATATGAGACTTTCTTTTCTCATTTCCTAACAATTCTGGTGTGCGATCTATCAACAATTCTAACAAATTTGGAGGTAATGATCTATTTGTAGTTGATGAGAGCATAAATCCCTCCATTCATGTGATCATGAGCACCTGAATTTATTACCTATGGTCGTTATTTTTTATTGTTAGCAAGATAGGAGGTGGATATGATACCTTGGTGTATCATCAAGCTAGTAGGTTGCTCAATCGTGCTAGTATGAAGCTTCTTCTAGCACCTCCAACTGTTCCTTCGTAAAGGGATTAAGGTCGTCAAACTTTTCAGAAGAGGTAGCAACATGGGCTTTGCTATCTCGATCCTTTCTCTCTTGTATAGGTTTTCAATCTACATGTTTTCCATGTAGTTTCTAGCACTAGTTCTTTGTGTGACCAAGTTTCTTACAATGTTCACATAAGGTGTTTGGCTGCATGTTAGATTTACGTTAAATAAGATTTATCAGACCTCAGACGATTCTGAAGTGAAAAACTTCAATTATTTTGATTTGTTTGAGGGAAGAAGGTATCGAGTTGGTGAAGGGAAGAGATCGCGAACGACGACTGAATATATCCAGCTCGCAACTGGATTTATGAAATCTGGACGTCTCAAAAGTGACGGAATGCGAGGAGAATTAGACGGAACATGAGAAAATTGGATTTAATGGAGTATTCTATTTAATTTTTTATGCTGTTTGGCTGGATTTAAGCTAAATCCATGGTTAAATCCATTAAATATTACACTACAAAACACCTCCAAGGGACAATTCTTCTTTGGCTTTGAGTTATGGTAGTTGTGTGTACAAATCCGAGCTTTCGGTGTTAAATGAACCCACACTTTTTGCCATCATTAGCTTTTTTTGCTTTCTTCTTTTGTTTTTTACTTTAGCTAAGGCTTTCCTAGTGGTGGGGAGAGGCGTCATCCCCATGATTCTCTTTCTGACCTCATGTAAGTTCTTATTTTAACCCAATAAGAACTTGATCGTCCTCTTCTTCTCCACTATTGTTTAATACATCGTAGCATCTTGCAGGTACTTCCATATATATGTATCATACATATCCAACTATAACCAGTATCTTGTTAGTGTGTTGAAGTATTGAGTACAATCAACATTTATTGTCTAAGCTTATGCAGTTTTGTGGTAGTGTTTTCAGTACTATAATAAGTCATTACGAGCTAATTTTCAAATCTTTTGTGTTGTCTTATAAAACAATAAAATTTATCCAACTTCTGCTGTCATAGAATTGATCAACTAATACATGACCATATGATCCTGGATCTTTCTTGAGCGATGGTTAGGTTCAATGAGCTTAGGAACTGTGCACTCTCCCATGAGATGTTCCTATTTTTCTTTTCCACAAATGCACATAAGCATGGATTGGGACCATTGAAAGAAGTTATGACCATTAAGTTTATGGTTTGTGGTAAAGGAAGAGAGTTCAAGAGTTGTTTGAACATAATTTCTAGTCTCTGATTCAAAACTAACCTCGGAATAAAAATAGCATGGCTAGAGGGATTCTGACTGCTGTAGGGAGGCTTCTGGCTGCTGGACAGCTATTGGAGAGGCTTCGACGACTGTAGGAACTAGTAGAGGAGGGCCTGCAGGAGACAAGTCTGACGAATGATGCAGTTGAAGGCACCCAAGTTGACGACAACAAATGAGGCTGGCGAGATTTTCCTATGCAAAAGGGGTTGAAAAAATCTAGTCGATTGGACAAATTTTGCATATGAGAAGGACAAATTTTGCATATTCAAAGCCCAACGATGCATTCGAGACAAACGAGCGATCCAGTCGATGCGTTTGGTAGCGCCAATCGACATAGACAGATGAAGGATGCTCTAATCCCGTCGAAACCAAGCCTGAAGCTTTGATACCACGAAGAAAGGTGGATAAACTATATTCTCTTGTTCAAACATTTTCAAATTATAACCTTTCCCCTTATTATGTGGGAAACGGCTAGGGCAAACATAAATACAACTATTACAACTTACCAAATACAAAACAAATAATGAAGAAAAGACATACAAAATAATAAGAAAGTAACAAAATGGAATAAAACTGAAATTGGAAGCTCTCTCCAATAGCTTCCACAAATTAAACTCGTGGTGCCCATATGGTTGGCGATCTGGGCCACCTAGCAGGGTCAAAAATCGACAATTATAAATGTGGGTCTGCTGACTTGAAGCTTGACTGAATAGAATTATATGTCTCTTTGTATAGAATGGAGTAATACGTTAAGAAAAATAGAAGATTTAACTTCTTTTTTTTTTTACTGATCAATTATTTAGTTCCTTGGCAAATGGATCTGACTTGAAATATCAGAATTTCCTTAGGTGAGCTGAAGGAATGTCATTCGTCTGCTGTGGCTGTGGAATCAAATGGCAATATCACTTTTGTAAACACTGAGAAGCAGACACTTGATCATATACGGCAACTGGATGAAACGGCAGCTGGTATTATTTGTCATGTAAAAGATCAGCATGGTTCGGTGGCATCTACTCTTCAGTGCACCAAGGATATAGTAGGAATTGTTGCTTCGCTTGGAAAAGTAAAAGACGAGCAACTTAGCAGGTTAATTTTCATGCTAGTTTCTTTTCTGCAACTATGATTTAGTGATGTTATTCAATTTTTATCTGTAAATGTGCCTTGTTATTTATCTGATTAAAACCCATTGGCTTTTTAGAATTTATTTTTAATAGTTGTAAGCAAAGTCAGGCTTTTTCTGAAGTACTTTTATAACTAATCGCGTGATAACAATCTTTTAAAATTTAAAGCTCATCAGACCTTCGTCACCTGCTACTCAATAAGCATGCCTTATGAGAGTGACCTGGCCAATTTTCACGTATTTCTCATTTGTTGTTACTAAATTTGTAATCAGAACATTGTCCGAGTACTTGGGTTTGGACAACATGTTAGCTATTGTTTGCAAGACACTAGAAGGTGTTCAAGCTCTTGAACAATATGAGAAAGATGGCTCCATTGACAGGAATACTGGTCTTCAAGGAGTTGCGTCAACAATTGGAAGGACAATGAAAGGCAGATTTCATGTTTTTTGCCTTCAGAACATGAGGTAAGTTTCATGTTCTCATTTTTCCTTCTGTTTAATGCAGATATTGTGTCTTTGTCACATATGGATGCTTTCACACATCGCCAAATGTTCTTTTGATAAATCTCATCCTTATTTTTTCAGACCATTTGTTGGTGAATTTATTTCCGATGATCCACAGAAGAAGCTTGCATTATTGAATCCAAGGCTACCTAATGGGAAGCTCCCACCTGGATTTTTAGGTTTTGCTGTGAACTTGGTCATCGTGGATGACATGCACTTATCTTGTCTCACTTTTGATGGTTATGGACTAAGGGAAACATTGTTTTTTAATTTATTTTCTCGCCTACAAGTATACAAAAGCAGGTCTGAAATGCTATGTGCTCAGCCTTTCATAACCGATGGTGCAGTTTCCTTGGATGGAGGGATGATCAAAGGTTGTGGTTTGTTTTGTCTTGGAGACAGGTTAGCTTCATGATTGTTGAATGCACAAATGGTTTTTTAATTCCGTGCAAGGAATTATGTTTATGTTTAGTTTCAGTATTTTAAAGTTTATTAGAATGTTAGGTTGTTTTATTTTATTGATCTTTATTTTGTAAAGATATTTCCATAAATAGGTTATTTGGGTTTGTAATTGAATGCAATTGAATGATGAATGAAAAGATACAATCCTCTTCCTGATTTTCTCTCTTTCTTTTTTGGTCCCCTTCTCCTAATAATGATTTCTCCCTTCTCACTACCCTCAGCTACATCATTTGAGCATCAAAATTGATTGATCCCATTGGTCTATTCTATCAGTTAATTTGATTCCAACTCGTTGAAACCCATTTTGCACCCTTGCCACACCCTTCACAACATCTATCAATTGTATCCCTCAATTTTATTATCACTTGCTCTTGTTCTCGGTTAATCCCCCTATTTCTTGCTGTTGCTCCAACATGAGACTACATTTACTCCTGAGATTATCACCCGATGTCTCACATGCACATCTGCTTTGAATGATTTTCTCTTATTGAACCCTGCTTGATCTCCCCACCCGATTTGATTGTGTTCTATCTTCTCGTACGAGCTTTATGCATCCTTGCTTTGCATCCATTAGTCTTTGATTCCTCTATTGCAATCCACACGTGCATGAACATCATCATTCTGCTCATGCACTAGATTGCGTTTTGCCACATGCCTTGACTCACTTTGCACCCATTTTTCCTTCATGGTTATTTCAAGTAACTATTCAATTATTAGTAATATTAACCCACTCCTCGAAGTGCATCGGTTCATTTATCAAGACATCTCCACAAGTTAAAGAATTTGATTCTTGTTTTGAGATAATTTATGAATATTATTATTGTGATGACCACAGTTCTACATGTGAATTATTAGATACTGATGATAACTTGAATTTTATGCAATGGAAATTGTACTTATGCTTGATTCCAAGTTTTCTATAGTTGTTGATTATGCACCTAATATAGAAGTAGAGTTTGCACATCTAACAAAGTTGTGGATGCTTTTAAGACAATTTGAATAGCACTGTAAGTTGATCTATATATAATAGGCAGTACAACTTCAGTCATCACTATCAAACTTTAATATTGAGTTTGTGCATCCACTTACATCATGCATCTAATTTTATAAATAATTCTTGATAGTCTTCACATTTAATTATTTGCTACTTGTTATTTTGTTTAGGTATATCTTCATTGTTTCTTTTGATGCTCTAACAAATGTATATGAACTAGTTCCATTATCTCCTTCTCGATGTTCCCCAAATTTTCATCAATTTTTTGTGCTAGGAGGAGTTATTTTGAGCTAAAGGGTGTTGATATAGCACAAGAGATCAAGATTAAGTTTAGTTTAATATTTTTGAATTTATTAGAATTGTAGATTACCTTTATGTATTTATTATATTGTAGATTACCTTTATTTATTTATTATAATTCTTTTGATAATCCTTATATTTAAATTTCGAGTCATCTTATGTTAGGCAAGATTATATTTGAATTCATTTCGATTGATTTATTTTGTAAATCCTATTTTATCAGTTGCATATCCGTGTTTTGTAAAGAAATTCAGTTGAATGTTGAATCTAAACATTGAATATTCCTCTTATCATCTTTATTCTCTTCCTTTCTCAGGTCTTCCTCTCCTAATATTCGATCTCTCTTCTTGCTACCTTTCATTACATCTCTTTTACTTGAAAATTCAAGGAATAACTTCAGGGTTTTACATAATAAATGCAAATATGTCCTTTTAATTTCTAATAATAAAAATGAGATATTTTCAATTTAATTTTGAAGAGTAATAGGATGTTAAATGATTGTAAAATAAATATTTTATAACAAATGAGATATTCAAGGCTATGGAAGTTATGTATAAATCAAACTCAAACTTATGATTGATGTAAATCTATTATGAAAATGAATTTTGTTATAAGATGATTACTATAAAAGTATTGAAAGAAAACAATTTATCTTCTTCATATGATTTTATTGATTTGTAGAAGGCAAGTGATTGAAATTTATTTAATGTTTATCGAGTATGAAAGTATATCTAGTTTGTGTTGTAGTTGTTTATGATATATGTATTGTATGAGTATTAAAAATAGTTATTGAACTACCAAAAAGTTTTCAATTAAAGTATGATTATATCAAGATTAGCATTTAGTCCATATCTTTTTATATTAGCTATAAATATTCTTAAAATGATATTCAAAGTCAGGTTACTTGGTGTGTCTGTTATTTTGCAAATAAGCTAGAGATATTTTGAAATGAGTGAATAGTTAGAATAATGAATAAACTTCATGAAGGACTTGAATTTTTTTATTTAAATAATGATATATATGAGATGCATTTTTAGTAGGTGTTATAACATTATTGGTTAATAATATTAAAATATAAGTTGATACTTAAATGATAGATTTAAGTGACATGATTCATGAATCTATTAGGAATGAAGAAATAACTTCTAGAGTTAAACCTTTGCAAAAAATAAATTGTCTTAGATATATTGATTATTGGGCAGTGAAGTGTCATTAATAATTAAGTTAAAGATGATGCGAATGAAAATGTGATGGTTGTTTGGTAAAATTAGAAATGATGAATGTAGATTTTTGGGAGGAATAAACTCTCTAATTTTCTCATTAAGTAAATAACAAATATATAGACAGCTCAACCTAACCCTCATACAATTAGAGGGAAAATTAGATAAAAAAGGAAAAAAAATACAAACACAATAGTAGATACTTAAGAGAATAATTTCTCCCCTTAAATGTAATAGCTGACCTACAGTTTCATAAACTGGATAGACATATTAACACTCCATCTCTAGTTGGGTTGTATATGTCACACATCCCAAACCTGTTGCTTAGATCACTGAAGTGGTGTCGAGAAAGTGCCTTGATAAGAATGCCATCAATCTGATATTGAGTTAGGATATAACTTAATTGAACAACCCCCCATTAACCATCTCAGAGGTGAAGTGTCTGTCAATCTCTATATGTTTGGTTCAATCATAGTGTACTAGATTCTTTGTAATACTGATAGCTGACTGACTGTCATTGAACATCTTAATAGTGCTTTGGTTCACAATGTGAAGTTCTATCAATAGTTGCTTAAGCCACATTAATTCACAAATTCTTAGGGCCAGAACACGTTACTTAGATTTTGCATTGCTTCTTGCCACTACAATTTGTTTGTTTACTTCTTCAAGTAATAAGGCTAGCCCATACAAATGAACAATAGCCCATGATAGATCTTATGTCAGTCAATTCTCTTGCCCAACTAACATCAGTGTATATCTTAATGTCATTGTTCTCAGTCTTCTTGAAAATCAATCTACATTTCAGATTCATCTTTAGGTACCTTAGAATTAAAAAGTCTGCTTCTAAATGATCTTCATATGGATCATTCATATGTTGGCTCACTATACCTACAGAGTAAGGGTCTGTTTGGGGCAGCTACAACTTATCAACTTATCCAGATAAACAGTTTATCATGTATCAACAGCTAATCCAGATAAGCCGGCTTGTTGCTTGATTTGTGCATTTGAAAAATAGTTGATTTGCAGTTGTTTTTAGATAAATGATCATTCTGTTCCTAATCTGAATAAATGACCATTCTCTCTTATGGCTGTGTTGAGCTTTGTGCACTAGCATTTGCATTTGATATTAGTTTTTTGCTATAGTTTTTACCGTCCATTGCTTGCTTAGTTTAAGTTGTGATGCATTCATTCTCTGGTTTAGAACTTTTTGCTTTAGCTTTTGCATACTTTTAATGGCTTGCATTTATCATTTTTTCTGTTCATGTTATTTCAGTTCTTAGTTCTGTTTTTTAACTTTGCATGCTATTTCTGAAGTTCTTGTTATTTTCAAAAAGGTAAATAAAAAGATGGTAGAACAGTGGAATGTGTCTCAATGCTGATTACATATAAAAACAATATGGTGTAAAGAAATTAACAACAAATCATAAAAGTTACAAAACGAACAAACCCTAAAAATTAGTGGGGAGAAATGAGACAATGAGAAAAAAGGCATACCAACAACCTAAAAAAATAATGGAGAAAAAATAGTTTGTTTGGAGTAGAAGAAGATTCAGAAGAAGGTTTATTTTAGTAGATGGAGAAGATTTAAATAATTTATCTTCTTTAAAAGATTTAAAGAAGATAAATTAATATTTGAGAAGATTTAAATAATTTATCTTCTTCAAACATAACAAGAAGATAAAATAATTTTTGAGAAGATTTATCTTAGTAGATGGAGAAGATTTAAATAATTTATCTTCTTTAAAAGATTTAAATAAGATAAAATAAATTTTTAAGAAGATTTAAACAATTTATCTTCTTCAAACATAACCTGAAGAAGATTTGGTTCACCAGAGCAACAAGACACGCACATACCTTAGTAGATGGAGCGAAGTGGATGGGATGAGGAAGGAAGTAGGGCTGATATGTGAGAGTGGCGAGATCAAGGGCAGCGGGGTAAACAATTGTGAACGAATGCGAGCTGCGGGGTCGATCCTGCGGCCGTTTATTCAGAAATAAATTACATCATTTTATAAAACATAATCCAAACACACTATTCAAACTCTAGGGCAGCGTTTTGAAAACGCCGCCCACAGTAAGCTGCCCCAAACGGGGCCTAAGTAATATTATGTCATGTATGTGACATATAAAAAGTTTCTCCAAAAGTCTTTGATGCCTCCCTTTTTCAATTGGGGTGTTATTAAGATAATTGTGTAAAAATAATTTATTAAGATAAAATTATAAAATTTAATAGTTATTAAAATTATCTATGTTATTAAAATAATTTATTTCTTATATGTGTTTTTGAACAATTGTGAACGAATGCGGGCAATTGTTATTAAAATAATTTATTTCTCCCTTTTACAATTGTTATTAAAATTATCTTTGTTATTAAGATAATTTATTTCTTATATGTGTTATTAAACAATTGCGAACGAATGCGGGCCGCGGGGTTTGATCCTGTGGCCGGGTTTATTAGGAAATAAATTACATCATTTTATACAACATTCCAAACTCACTATTCAAACGCTAGGGCGGCGTTTAAAACGCCGCCCACAGTTATAAGCTGCCCCAAACAGGGCTTAAGTAATATTAGGTCATGTATGTGACAGATAAAAAGTTTCTCCACAAGTCTTTCATGCCTCCCTTTTTCAACTGGGTTGTTATCCTCTCTTTTTGATACTCGTTGATTAGGATGCATGGGAGTACTTGTTGATTTGCATCCCAACATTTCTGTCTCCTTTGATAAGTCAATGATATATTTTATTTGGGATATGATAATTCCTTCTTTGGGTTCCAAGATCTTTGATTTCAAACACAAGTTTTTTTTAAGTTCATTCAAGTTGTATCACGTCATTTTCCGTAAGAATAATATTATTTACATATATAATAAGGATGACTATTATACCTTTTTTATTTGATTTCACAAACAAAATGTGATCAACTTGACACTGATAATACCCATTGACAAGAATAGTCTTGGTGAACCTTTCAAATCATGCTCGAGGAGATTGTTTCAACCCATACAATGATTTCCTTAGTTTGAACATCAGGTGATTACTTCTATTATTCTTTAATCCTGGGGTTATCTCCATATACACTTCTTCCTCAAGATTCTTTTTAAGAAATGAATTTTTAATGTCTAGCTGATGTAAATATCAGTTTTGATTTACAGTTAATGACAATAATGCTCTTACCTTGTTGAGTAGCCACTGATGCAATATGACTGAGTGAACCATTCTGCTACAAGTCTAGCCTTGAACCTTTCTATGCTTCTATATACTTTTTATTTAACGATGAATACCCATTTTCACCCTACAATTATTTTCCCAGGTGGCAGAGTTGTTATGATCCATGTACCATTCTTTTCAAGGCGAGAATCTCTTCTTCCATAACCTGTTTCCAAACAATATTGGATAAAGCCTCTTGGATTGAATTCTGGACTTACACATTATCCAAGTTTTGAACAAAATATATGCAAGTGGATGATTATTTTCCATATATCACAAATTTTTCTATCAGTTTATTATGTATTCTTGTATTTCTTCTTTCTCTTGGTTTTTATGATGTGTTAATTCAACTTCTATATGAATACTTGGGGCGTGATTTGCATTCCCGATTTTGCATATTGTCCCTTACATGCTCACTTGATTTTTTTCTTTTTGGTGTACGCACAGAGTTTTTGGTTTTTGGTGAGACCTGTGAGAGGATTTAGTGGAGTAATATTTTCTTTTTAGGTTGATTTGTGATAGTGGGAACAAGAGTGGGTTTATTAAGGCTATAAGGGAGGTTAGTTTGAGGTCCTTGAATGTTGTATGAAATTTGATATTCTTTCCATGTCTCCCTATGAATGTTAGATTTGAGGTAATATAGGTAGTTTTCAAAAAGGGTGACATCCATGGAGTTGTAAAATTATATGTTTCTAGAGAGTAGTATTTATACTTCCTTTTTGTTTGAAGAGTAGCCCACAAAGAAGCATTTGATTGACCGAGTATCAAGTTTGATCTGATTAGGTTGATGTAGATGAACAAAAGTGATGTAACAAAAAAAAATTATTGGTATGTTAAAGGTGAATGACCGAATATGTGGGTATGATTTTATTAGGGTGCTTAGAGATTTGTTAAAGTTTAGCAATCACTTGGGCATTCTATTTATGATAAAGATAGATGTGAGGATTGCAAACCCCATAAGTGTTTGGGTGCATTGTGAGTGAATTAATTGATTGGGTCATTTCAAGGAGATATCTATTCTTTCTTTTTGCCATACCATTTAGTTGGGTTGTATCAACATAAGAGCTTATGTGAATGATGTTATTTTTGAACAGAAAAGGGCCGATAGTGGAGTTATAGTAGTACTTTGTATTATCAGGTTTCAGAATTTAATTTTTTTCTATGAAATCGGGTGATGATCATGTTGTGAAAGGTTTCAAATATACTGACAATTTCAGATTTTTTTCATGAGAAGTCCAAGTGGTTCTGGTATGGTCATCAATGAAGGTGATAAATCACCTCCATTTGTATTTTTTATTCACTATAAACCATAAATAAGAGATGTGTTGGTTTGTATTTCAACATTGGGTATAATTGTACCGTTTGTTTGGATATTTGCCAAGTTTTATATTGATAGAACTAGGATTTTTATTGATAACTAAATATTGATATAGTTTTTCAATATAATAGAAATTAGAATGCCCAAGGTGAAGATTTTATAACATAACTTGACTCTCATGAGAAACAGACACAGATGCAAGACTAGATTGAAAAGATTTTGAATGATGGGATGGTCTCTTTGAAGTGAGAGTCCTAGTGAGCAGATAGAGTAATGATATATATTAGCACTGCTAATCACCTTTTCCTTATCTATCAACTGAAATTCATACAAATCACAGTTGAATTGAGTAAGACAGTTCATGTTACGAGTGAGTTTACTGATAGACAGTAATTGCCGTGATATTTAGGAACATAAAAAACATATTGAAGGATAAGATCCTTGTGTGTTTCACACTTTCTTTTCTTTCTACAGACGAGGAGTCATCTGTGGTTTTAACTACATGTTATTTGCAAGAATGGAAGGATTGAAATGCAGTGATTTCACCTTTCAAGTTGTTCGATGCTCCAGAGTCTACTATCCAAGGTTGATTCTTTCTGTTGAGAGCAACAAGAGCATATGGAAGATTGCCTTGAAGTGCTAGATGGCTAGTAAAAGGTTCAAAATATTGTCCCAAAATCCTTTGGAGAGCTTCCAATTGTTCCTTATTGAATGTACTATGTTCGTGATGCTTGTCTTCCTTTAGTGTTTTGTTTGCCTGATTTTTCCCATAACCTTTGACTTTCTTGGGCTTCCAATCTGTTGGCTTTTTAGAAATTTTCATTTTTTTCAAATCATCAAGTTTCTTGAAATATTCACACCACGGTCCGTTCTTCTTTGATTTATTATCCTAAAGGGATTTGTGAGTGTATAAACCCGAGTTGTTAACATTTAATGTAATGAAATTACTGTGATCGTCAGTTTCTTTCTACTCTCTTCCCTTTGTATTTTAAAAAAGACTTAACCAATTGAGGGAAGAGGATTGGTTCCCTTTATCTTCCTCTGACTTCATCTAATTCCTTCTTGATTCGTAAAAGGAAATTAATGGTTCTCTTATGTTCAACAATATAAAGGGTAGAGTCTTGTGAACACCTCCACGTGTATGTTTCATACATATCTAATTGGAGCCAATATTTGGAGAGTGTTGACTTATTGAGTAACATTTAACTCTCTCTGTCGTAGGTCATATAATTTAGTTTCAATTTCAAATAACTCGGAGGTGGTGTCAACACTTGAATATGTTTTTCTTGAGGCCTCCCAGATTTCTTTTTCTATTTTATACAGCAGGAAGTTTTTTCCAATTTTCGTGGTCATGTAGTTGGCAAACCATGGCATAATTGTGTTCTTCAATCTTCCAGGTCTGATGTTTAGGTTCAGTAATCTCTGGTGCAGGATTCTCAGTGAGATGATCATCTTTTCCTTTATCACAGATGTACAAGAACACAAATTGGGACTATTGGAGGAAATTGTTACCATTTAGTTTGTGATTGGTGATGCAAGAAGAGATTTCAGATGTTGTAGAACCAGAAGCAACTTTTGTAGAGAAATAAACAATTTTCATGCCTTTTTTGGTCATCTTGAGAATTTGCTTTGAAAAGAGAGACCGACTGTCACCGACATATGATTTTTCTATAGTGAGAAATTGTCTATCACCTACACAAGATTTTTGCTAGAGTGAGAAAATGCCTATTGTCGTCAGAGTCTCTAATTTCCTTTCGAGATAAAACAAATTGGCTGCAAAGATCTCTGTGATTTCCCTTGGAAAGAGAATATTGAATGCCGAGGTCTCTGTGATTTCCACTTGAGAGAGAAGATCAAACTTCAAGGTCTTTATGATATCCACCGGAGATAGAAAATGGGTTTCTAATGCATCCTTAACCAGACTCGCTCCAATGCACAGGTCTGGTCGCAAAGCCTAAGCTGAGTTGCGAGTCTAGGCCGCAGAACCTCTGGACAAAGAAAATTCCACATGTTTTTGGGGCTGCTACTCCTTGGAGGTAACCACCGTTTTTTCGCCGTTTTTGGGGCTGCTACTCCTTGGAGGTAACAGCCTTCTGGGCCTTGGAAAGAGAATATTGAATGCTGGAGGAGACCGCTGCCGTTGCTTGGAGAAGACCGACGTTTCTGCCGAAGAAGCCCGACTGCATGAATGGAGAAATTCCAACAACTTTAGGGAAGATTTCGACTGTGCGGCGACTGTTGAAGAGGCTCAGAAGGCTGAAAGAAGAGCTAGGTGTTGTGTCTGTGCTCTGACACTATAGATTTTTTGGAGGAATAAACTTTATAATTTTCCCATTAATCAAATAATAAATATATATACAACTCGGCCTAATCTTTATACAATTCGAGGGAAAATCAAATAATCATGATAAAAAGGGATAGAAATAAAAGCATGATACTAAATAATTAAGGGAGAATAATTTTCCTTCTTAAATGTAATAGCAGACCCACATTTTTCTAAACTTGATATGCATATAAATTATAAATTAATATTGGTTAAATTCAGAAGGCAGTTGGAGTAGCATTTATTGGAAATAAGACAGTAAAAAATAGACTTCTAGTTTTTTTGAGAAGGTAAAATTTCTGCCATTAAATTAGCAGATAATTTGTGGTGATGAATTAGGAAGGATAAGGAATAGACATAAGTTAGGAAGTTCAAGGAAGAGTATAGGATTTGTTTCCGTGCTCTGACACTGTAGATTTTTTGGAGGAATAAACTCTCTAATTTTCTCATTAATCAAAT
>JXCR01104027.1:0-14253 GCA_002079205.1 Phalaenopsis hybrid cultivar | reverse complement strand
TCTATCAAAATTCTGTCTTCTGAAGGTCGAGTTAGATTCACTGTAGGCGTGTCAGTTTTGAGGGGTTTACCGTATACCATCCCTAAAGCGAAGAGAAGCTCTTGATAAAAAAGGTGGATCTTCAAACCTGGGAAACGAAGCCAAACAGGAATTGTAGGAGGTTCAATACGAGGGTCAAAATCCACCGTCCATTTTAACACATTCATCACCTGATTTTCAATTCGAAGAAGTCTTCTCGCAAACAAATAAGTGTAGTCTTATCATTTGATAATTGAATGAGAATGTGACGACCATCCAATTTACTGATCTTCCAACCCCCTTTCAGCTTTATTTGCTCAAAGTCCTTTCGAATTAGTTCAAGTTTAGGGTTTCCATAAAGAAACTTATCTACTAAGAACAGTCGGCAGGGCGCAGCTAAAGTGGAGATCTCTGCTTCAGTGAGAAAGATTGCAGGTTTGCCGTTTTTACGGGAACCTTTTTTGAGAAATCTGGTTTCAATGCCAAGTGCAAAATTGTCATTGTATCGTTGTGGAAACATATTGGAAAGAGGGGCGGAGACGGGGTTATCACTGGCGAAGGCGGCTGCGTAGGAACACGCTGATGCCATTCAGACGTCGTCACAGCGCACGCCACAGTTCGTCGCAGGGCGCGAAACAGCGCACGCAACGGTGGCGTCGTAGGGTGCGAAGGAGAAGCCTGCGCAGGCGAGCGGGCGAGCTAAGGCCCGCGAAACTCTGGCGAGCGGCGCTGCGGGACGACGCAGCGTTGCGTCTTCTCTGCCGCAGACGACGCCACCAAAGCACAGACGCGTGAGATTGGAGCTCGGGGCAGCAGTGACGATCGAAACAAAACGCTAGGGTTCGCCATGGGGCGGAACCCTAGCAGAGCGGCGGGACGACATGGATTCTCTCTCTCTCTCTCTCTCTCTCTCTCTCTCTCTCTATATATATATATATATATATATATATATATATATATATATATATATCGGTCTAACCTTTGTACAATTCGAGAGAAAATCAAATAATCATGATAAAAAGGGATAGAAATAAAAGCACGATACTGAATAATTAAGGGAGAATAATTTTCCTTCTTAAATGTAATAGCAGACCTACGGTTTCTTAAAGTGGATATGTATATAAACAGTAAATTAATATTGGTTAAATTTAGAAGGCAGTTGGAGTAGCATTTATTGAAAATGAGACAGAAAAAAATAGACTTCTCATTGTTTTTTTGATAAGAGTAAAAATTGAGCCCATTAGATTAGCATATAATTTGAGCTGATGGATTAGTAAGGATAAGGAACAGACATAAGTTAAGGAGTTCAAGGAAGAGTATAGGTTAAAAATATTTGTAAACCCAAGTGTAACAAGTGACAAGGATGGTTCATAAAGCCAAACTCACATGTTAAGACAAGGCCATTGATGATGATGAAAAGTTCCACCTATTTGGGGGCATATGTTTTGCATGTTGAACTTGTCATATTTTAATGTTCTAATAATGTGAAATGTATTGATGCTTACAAATGCAATTCATCTTTCATGGATGTCTGGATGTGTTAAATGAATGCCTTGATGTTTATGCATGGACACCCAAGGCTTATGCATTTGTTTTCTGATAACTGAACAGATGTATGACTACAGATTCATGTGAGATCCCTTAATTTTCACATATGACTCGAACAGAGATAAGAATGCATTTATATTTGTGTTCTTGGGCATGTATAAGCATGCTTGAACGTGTGCATTGGTTTTTCTATGGAAGATACCCTTAGGTCCTTATGGATCATATGTAGCTTTCTATTGTTTCCATGACTAATACTACTTAATTCATCTTAGTGCAATAGTCTTTTTTATTTTTATATTGGGATAAAGGTTTGTTGTTGTTGTTGTATTTGTATTTCTCTCATTAGTTTTTTCATAAATTTTATAATTCGTTGTTAATTTCAACTCTCAACTTTTTCTTCTTATATGGGCTTTTTACCATCACGCATAGTTTTGTGCTATTGTCGGTAATGATTTAGGTTGTGACAAATAAAATTAGTACATCTATAAATTAAAAAAATTAAAAATGCCCTTAGCTTTTTGGATTATTATGATTTTATTCACTAATTTATATGGGATAAGAATTAATGACTTTTAGGATGAATGTAAATTATTTTTTGTACTTTTGATAATTTAACAGTTATAATTTTTTTAGTTTGGGTAGCTCTAAGTAAAATATGAAACCTAACTTTTATTTAAAATCTACCTTCTTAATCATCAATTGACATGCGTTCTGGTGTGATTTTTTTTTAAATTTTGTTTTTGAGATTTGGTGTTCTTATTTCCTAGTGGTTGCGTGATATTTTTGATTTGGTTGTATAGATTTGGTGTTCTTCCCAGTGGAGATTGAGTGTGCTTGGTTTAGAAAAGAATATTTTGTTGTGCCTGATCTTCTTTGTACACATGCGGCTTCTCTGTGGTGAAGCAAATCCGCTCATTTCTGGTGAGTGTAGGTTCATGTTTTAGCCCAAATGCATTAATCTCACTGTCTTATTATGATGATTGTTTTCTCTTTATAATTATTTATGTGTTCATTATAGTTGATCTTGAATGGCATTTATGCTAAAAATTAGGTTTATCAAAACTTAAATGTAAATTATGATGAACATGTAGTATGTGATTGGAAATTTTGATGGCTTAAAGTGTTTGTGCTTTGAAATTTAAAAGTCAAGATGTGCCTAATTCAACAAGAACTTGCAAAGGCACTCGTGGACATTTAAATGTGCCTAAAACTGAATGAAATGTTAAAGTAGAGATAAATGAAAATAGTTAACTTTATGCTTGACAGAAGAAGCTTTTGATGAACCTCTTGTAGGAAATAACAGCGAAAAGGTTATTGCTTTAGCTGTAGGTTTTTTATGTGACTAAATATATTTTAAACAAATTTTATCAATAGTAGAGATTGTATTTGTTATGCATGCTAGAAGGCACTCTTATTAAATCATATCCTAATGAGTCATATTCCATTTTTTAGGGATTTTAAGGTTATTAATGTGAAGGTTGATGATGAGGATCCTTGTATTTTTGTGCTCATTACCTTGTTTTATATTTATTTATGTGATAGCATGTCATATAGTAGATATAACATTAGCATAGAAGATATTAAGGATTGTAAAGATGTGGATAATAAGCTTGACGGTGTAGGAGATGAAAAACTAATTGAGGAGTTGTTTATGAGGTGATGTTTTGCAAGGTATCTTCCTCAAATCATGGTAGAAGTATGCCTATTGATCTGCTTCTTAAAAAAAGGGCATGTCAAGATATAATGTAAAATTTAAAGTGGAAGGAATAATGTGTTATTTATAAGAAAGATGTATTAGCATATTATATGTTTTTTTGTAGTTTGGTGTGTGCATTTATTTGCGACACTGTTTAAAATTTATGCAATTCGTGATGCACTACATAAGTTTCACAATATTGGTTGAGTGCGCCTCATTTGTTTATTTTTTTTCTTTTCTTTTTCTTATATTTTGGATAGTTTGATCTAACCTAAAGCCGTAAGATGCAACCTCGTTACGCTCAACCTGCTTCCTCTCATGCATGATGTCTTTTTTCCCTTCTCATTACTACATCTCAGTCAACCATTCCTAGCATTGTCGCCTGTTGTTTCTACCGTCACCATGGCCGCTTGTTGCTTTTGCAACAGATGCTGCTTTCTTCCGCCCCTTACTAAACAAGATTTTCTCACACACATAAGAAGGCTATCCCTACTGCCATTGTCGCTGTTGCTACCTGCTTCTTCCGCCACCACCATCACCATGTGCTGCTTTTGCCATCGCTTTACTATTGCTACCATCATTGTTGTTGTTTTTGCTTGCCCCTCCTTGAAAAATAGTCTTCTTCCATAAGGTTTTAAAGTTTCTACTCCAATTATTTTTTATTTGTTGATAGTTTTGAGCCATATTTTTTTGTTTCTTTGAATATTTATATGGTTTCAATTTTCTTTGATTCTAGGGTTTTTTAAGACAGAGAAATTCACTGTTGGTCATAGAAAGGATTTGACAAGGAGAGAGTGTAAAACTACTTGTTGGAGGCAACGACAAGACGTGTTTATTTAAAATACAATTACTGTGAGAAGATAGTCAAAGGGGATATTACAAGGTTAAAATAATATATCTGTTGCTTACATAAATATATTGCATCTTGTGCTAAAATACCATAATAAGTGAAAGAGGAAATCTAATCATATATGAAGAAGTCGACACTATTGACGCGTCTTGCACAGTGAAATCTTAAAATGCTTCTTGCCTTGATGTTGGCTCTTCCTATAACAGTGAGCGTAGATCAACTCCTCTCTTTCAAAATAGTAGCCTATAATGAATGAAAGATGGAGTTTCCTTGTACTCACTAATTGAAATGTATCTTGCCTTGTACTAGCACAGTGTTAGGGACTTATCATTTTTGCAACCTATATTTAGTAGTGGTATAAGAAGTCTCCTAGAACACTATATGGTAAATGTGGAGGATGACATGCGTCATGGAGAGGGGGCAGTTGCAACTCAAAAGATGTCTCTAGAACATGTCAAAGGCACACAACACATATGAATGGATAGTAGGAGATTTTTTATGAGAATAACATTCCATTCAAATTGGCACCATCCCTTTTTTACTTCAACAATAGGTGCTTATGGTTGAGGCTCGAAATCTCGTCCATGCATGATTTGAGGAAATGGTGTTTAAGGAGCCGAGTAATATAAAGAAAGACTGAAGAGATTAAAATGACTTAAATTTATATTAGAGTAAAAATCATGTTTTATGGGTGGCCAGACATAAAAATTTAAAATTTTGATTAATATTTGATAAATAATACTTATGACATTTTTTTTGAAACATGAATAAGTATTTGATTATGTGAAGGATGTAGAGTATATTTTTGGCCTCCTTGATGGAATGATATAAGAGATTGAAGAGCATTTGTTGGTTCAGGTTGTGATTGATAATATTAGTATTTATAGAGTTCTTGGGAATAAATTGATGGAGAAAAAGAAAACACCTTATGTTGCACTCTATATAGATAGAAAAGCTTGATGGCTTGCCCTTGTATAAAAATATCTTGAATAAATTAAAGAAGATTAATAAATTTATTTACAATCATTTTTTTAGTTGTCTTTGATGAATTAGTTTTATAATAAAAAAATTATTATATTCAGTCACAACAAGATTTGCCATAGCCTCTTTAACTCTGCAGAGCATGTTAGAAGCTAGATAATCATTTGAGATAATATTCACTTTTATTTATTGGCTTAGCTATGCATGGGCAAATAAAGCTGGCGGAAAACAAGTAAAAAAATGATTTTAAATGAAAGTTTTTTTTGTCAAATATCACATGCAATAACCATAAAAACTATTGGTTGAAGTTTTAATGATGGTGGATGCAGAGAAAAAGCTGGCTAGGGGTTTTATTTGTAATGCAATGGATGTGACCAGTGAGTTAGTAGCCCATAATTTAGGAGAAGAACAGATCAGCTATAGAAAAATTTTAGATATCATTGATGAGAAATTGGAGCTTCTGCCCCTTTGCTATTTGCATACTTGTGGATAATTCTTTAAGTCTCAATGTCAATATGCTTATATTGAGTCTATTGATTTTGAAATTAAGTTGGGATTATACGATTGAGTGGACAAATTGATTGTTGATTCAATTGAGAGGGCAATTGCTAATATGAACTTAATTTATTTAGGATTTAAGGGAGGTTTTTTTTAGGCTATAATAAGTTGAAGGTACTGTTGCAAAATATTTTTTTTATGATTTTTAATATTTAACGTGTTAATTAAAATAAGAAATGAATCATAATTTCTAAAATTCCGAATCTTTACTGTGCTATTTTTTAAGAATATAGTTGAATTGTGGATCTAGTTTGTTGATGGTGCTGTGAAAATATAATATTTTGCTGTTAAAGTACCGGGACCTACATGCTCATCATTTGGATATGAGCACAATTGGGGTGTATATAATCAAGTTCATACAAAAAGAAAAAAATATTTAATGATTTTAGTGTTGAATTTCTTGATATATATAATGTACAATAGGAAATTGAACAATAGAAATTCAATGAAAAATTGTTTGAAGGATGATGAAGATCCCATACTACATAAAGTATTGCTCATGGTTTATGAACCAGTTGACTTGATGTAGCATTGATATAACTTAAAAATAATTTGCAAAGAATAAGTCGAGCATTCCTTGCTAGACTCAGTAGGAACATATGAAAAATGAGAATTCATAAATCCAACCCCAAATAATTGGGATAAGGCTAATATTGATGATGATGAATTTTTGTATGGGATAGCATTTGTCTTATATTTCTGTTTTACAATTTTGATAATTTTTTGGTTCTACTTATGATCTATGTAGCACTGACACTTCTTAAAATGTGTCATACCCATGTCAAATACTAACACTTGTTTGACATGCAACACATATCCGACGCTACAAAATATATGTTGGAATTTTTTTCAGGCTCGAACATGGTCGGGACACATCTCAACACCCCATCAGACATGAGCTTAACACAATTTCGAGAAAATAGGACACTGAAATTAGAAATTTATAGCTATACGTATAGCTTTAATTATACTTCTTAGTTGAAATTGTCCAATCTCTTGTCATGTTCAAGCTCTCTAACAATCTTCAAAATTGAGCATCGAATGTGCATCTAATATTCGTTGAATCCCCGACACTCTTCTGAAACTACAAAATATTTGCTCAATTTTTTTCAAGCCCGAACACGTCGGAGACACATCTCAACTTTGCATCAGACGCGAGCTTAACACGATTTCAGAAAAATAGGACACGAGAATTAGAAAATTATAAATATGCGTATAGTTTTAATTATACCTTATGGTCGAAACCACACGTCTCTCGCCATGTTGAAACTTCCTCTAACATTTGTCAAAATCGAGCATCGAAAGTGCATCAAATATTCATCGAAGCCAAGCATGTTTCAGGCCCGGGCATGTCCGACACACACCTGAACACCGCAGCAGATATGAGGTTAACACTTTCGAAAAAAATGGACATGGAAATTAGAAAATTATAAATATGCATATAGTTTTAAATTATACCTCATTGTCAAAACCGTCCCATCTCTCATCATATTAAGGCTCTCTCTAGCATTCATTAAAATCGAGTATTGAAGGTGCATCCAATCTTTCTTGAAGCTGAGAATAACGATGAACATTTTCTCATTATTTTATACAACAACAGACTTTACCAAGAATAACTTTGAACATTTTCTGCCACACTCAATAGTTCTTGCCATGTATTTCCTTGTTTTACAGTTTTGATAAAATTCTGATATTATTTAGGAATGACGTTGAAATAAAGTTCCCTATCGCTGATGCGAAACCGAGCATGCCTAGAGAAGTATCTGAAATTGAGCAGCAGATCAAGTTTATGGAATGGAAGAAGGAGATGCTCTCTTCTGATATACTGCGTGAAGATTCATTATTAAACTCGGCAAAATGTTTGCTAAAAGCCAAGTCTGATGAATATAGAAAGCTCATCAACGAAGAACTGCTAATTAAGGGACGAAACACATCCCCTAGGCCAATCAACTCAGGTAACAAACACATCATGTCCAAGTGAACGTACAAAAATGATTTTGTGCATTTTCATAGCTATTTCTGCTTCATTACAAAACAACGTATAACATGCAATTCTTTATTATCATGATTAGGGCTGTCAAAACGGCTCGTTTGCGAACAACTCGTCTTCGGGTCGTTAAAAAGCTCTTGTTCGATTCGTTCGCTAAGTTAATGAGTTGGACATGAACATTTTTTTGTGCTCGATATATAAACGAGTCGGACACGAACAAAGATTTGTCCGTTTGTGTTCGGCTTGTTTTGGCTCAAAATACTAATCATTTCAATTAAAATTATTAATAGAAAATAGAATAAAAATCTATTATATTATATTTAAATGATGTTTTAATATATATCTTGTCCCAACTCTTAATATCCTACGGCTGCGTGATTAAGGTTGTCAAAAAGACTCTTTTGTTCGCGAACAGCTCATGTTCGGCTCGCTAAGCGAACAAGTCGAACACAAACACATTTTTTGTGTTGGAAATATAACACGAACAATAATATTTTATAACAAGCCGAGCACGAGCTGAGCTTGGGCTTTCTCGTCTTCGGCTCGTTTGCACCCCTAATCACGAATATATTCATCATAAATTTCTTATAAATCTTGTCCCCGAACCATATGTTATCATTTTGAAATATGATTTAGTGATTGATTTACTGCTCCTTTTTGGCAAATTGTAGGCTTTCTAATACACGACACAAGACGACAGTAGGTCTATTTTCTTGGCATTGGAGTTTCAATGGTTCTCCTTTATTGGAAAAACTTGAATGATTTCCTCTCATGCTGTTATAATCTCGCCAAAACGGGCTCACAATTTTGGAGTGAGTTCTGTGTAATGAGAGGTGCTGAAAATTCTGCTATTCTTTCTGCAATTTATCTGACAATATTTATAATTTGATTTAAAGAGTAGAGTTTCTTCTTAACCCTTGTAATCTCTTGTTGAAGAAATGTGATGGTTGTAATAGCCCCTTATTTGGCAGCATTATTGGGATTGAAAAATCAGTATCTTTTGTTCTTCGAGACAGTTTTAGGCACAGCTTGCTCATGACATATGATGGCTTTTTGTATGGAATCAAACGACATGGATTGGCCAATCACCAAAAGGATGTATGATAATCCCAAAATTGGGTCACCCAGTTTTTAATTTTTGGTGTATGAAGCACTTTGTCTATTTAGAATCAATTCCGGGTACTAAAAGAAGAGGATGCTCTTCTACTATAAATAGGAGGTTAGGAAGCCTTTGTGGGTAGAATTGTCGAAAAAAAATTCTTTGCTTGTGAATAACTCATGTTCGGCTCGTTAAGTAGCTCATGCTCGAATCGTTCTTTAAGTGACCTGAAAAGAGATAAATTTTTAAAGCTCAAATTATAAACTAGTCAAATATGAATAATCCTTAGTTTGATCGTGTTTGGCTCAGTTTAGCTCTAAATAAGAAAATTATATATATATTATTTATGTAATAATATATTATATATTTATATCTAAGTTTAAATCACCATAGCGACTTTTATTGTATGGGAATGTTGTAGGTTCGTATCTAATATCTTACATCTATTTTTCTAGTTAATTTAAATGAACTAATTTTGAGCTGAACACGAGCTTAGGTTTTCTAAATGGGAGCTATTTTTAAAATATTTTGGAGAGCCAATGTTGCTAAATTTAAAGAATTATTACTTTGGAGTAACCTTTTGAGCTAGTCATTTTATGGATATTTTCTTGAGGGAGAGCTAGAGAAGGAGCTCGTGTTGGAACTTTTGGAGAGGAGTTTTGGGAAGAGCTTCTAAAAGCTTTTTTAATAAAAAAGTGTTTGGAGTATTCCACCTACATTTTTAAGTTCTATTCAGACATCTTTTTTACCATTGGAAGTATATAGAGGAGCAGGGAGAGTTGAGAAATTTGAGTTCTCTCTTGGAGGTTGAAACAACTCCTAAAAAATGTGTCACCATCCCTCATAAACATTTTTCTCTTGCATGAAAGAACTTAGAGTGATGGAGAATGACCTCAAACTTCTTATGAACACTTGGGAAGTCAATGAAAAGTTTAGAGTCAAAGTCTTGTAGTAGGAGAAAATAGTTTTCATTTTATTGAAAGTTTGGTGAGGAATTTGAGGGATAATTGTAAAGACGATATTCAACAAAGCAGCAAGGATTGAGAGATCCTTGGGGAGGAATTTTCAGCACTTTGTAAAGGGAAAAAATTAAGTATTGTGTATTCTTTTGTATTGTAATTTTTTGTAAACACAATTCTAGTAGATTTGCTTTGTTTCAAAGATGTTTTGTCGTAATTTTTTCATACTTTGTGAGTAGTTCTTCACACCTTTCCCATTGTGATGAATAAGTAGGTTGTGTAGGGATTTTAGAGTGTTTTTAAAATTTGCTTTTACGCTTTGATGTGATGATTTTCCTTTTGTATTTCATTCAATTATCATCCTGGCCAAATAATTTGTTAAAATTTGTTGTGAACCCATAATGATTCGAGAGAACTATGACATGAACAACTAGGAAGATTACGTTGAACTAGATTGTATGAAACAAAAGCAATCTATAAGAAAATGCAAATGGATAGGAAAATAATCTTTGATGAGTTGAAATTGGGGTTTAGAAAATTAAAACCAGTATAACCAAACTTCTTTATGTACTCAGGAGAGGGAAATAAGAGAATCACTCCTATTTGTTACTAGCAATAGTTACAATTTAATGTATTCATTTCCTGCATACTAATTATATCATTGCAAGGGAGGGTAGCTTCTATATCTTGATTTTCCCCAAATTCAAATATATTTAGTAGGATTTCTGTAGGAGTGGACCTTCAATAGTAGTTTGCTAGAATTTAGTAGGATCAATTAGAAAAACCTAAACCCAACTTAACTTCTAAGCTAAGACCGATTTTAGTAGGCTAGAACTTTTTTTAAGTTAATTTAGTCACTCCCTGTGGGATCGATATTCCTAACTAAAAATTTTAGATATTACTACAATATGTATACTTCCGTGAGACCTTTGCACTTAGAATTAGGGTGTACTGAAGTGTTAGGCACTGCTGTAGGTCGTGGTCCGATCAGTCAGCTACCCATCAACCGATCAAACCATCCTTATTAATTTACAAACAAGGGGTGAGGCCAATTGACCATCTTATATCACTCTTACTAATTTTGAGTCCGAGTGTGAGTACAAACCCAGTCTAGCATCTCAAAGAGGGGAGGTACTACATTGAGAGTGGAAAATCCTTCGTTGTCAATCTGACTAACCCACCACTGCTTCCCTCCTTAAGGAATTGAAATGTTTCCCAAATTTCATGGGTTCCTTCGTAAGATAAGGAATCAAAGATGTGCATAGCCTTTACGAGTGGTACACCGTGATTTACATGAAGCTAGATTTTCATTCTGACTCATCGGTGGCAGTGAACTGCTATTTGATTAATGTTGAAGTCATCTAGTCCTGAGAGGTATTTGAGGAAACTTGACCATTCAAAACTTTATTAGTTGGTCGATTAATAACCTCTGATATCCTAGGACGCTTCACACTATTATTCTATGGATCTTGAATGAGGAGAAAGGACATGGTTTGCCACCGAGGAGAAGGCAGAAGCCTCAGATGCTCTAGCGAAGGCAACAGGGAAGTGAGCAACAACTGAGAAGCTGTTAGAGGTGGTTGAAACTGAGATACTTGATTGGTCAAAGATGTTGTTAGTTCTTTGGAAATAAAATTAAAACTTGAACAAAATGATGATAATAAGAGTTTGTATACAGGCTTGCTCGACAACTCCAAATTGGCACTTCTATGGTGATTAAACAATTTGTAAAGAAGAATCTCATTCACCCTAAGTGGTTTGCATGAATAAATTTGCAAATGCTTCTTTCAAACCCGAATGAAGAAGATGAAGAGGAGGAAGATGTCAGGGAAGAAGAGATAGAAGAAGATCACGTCAAGAAAGAGGAAAAAAGTTCTGAAGATGACCGAGGGTCTTTGAACACCTGTTCTCCTTGTTTTTTTCTATAATTAAAATTCTTTGAATAATTTGTGCAGCAAAGTAACTTTATGTCAAGAAATTTTTTGTAATCTTTCGTTCATGAAATGAAATGATGTATTTTGGTTGGTTAATACCTTGTCTTGTGCTTTTTTACCTTTACTATATTTTCTTTATTTATATAGTTCATTGCAAGGATTGTTTGTGGTGGTTATCCTTCAAGTTTTAGAAAATGTTTTTGGTAAAATTTGATGTGTTTATCGCTTGATATAATTATTACACTTTAAATGTCCCATTTTTTTTGGTTAGGTCATCACCTTGGACGGGCCACACCTATTGCCATATGTAATAAGCAAAACATGTTGTTGTCTTCGTGGGGATAACTGTTGAGACTTAATGTTGGAGTGATTTGCATTCTTCTCATCATGAATCTTGTCACTAATGAGTAATGAGCCACCACTAGAGTTTGATCTGTGCCGAGGTAAGAGACATGTGTTTTATTGATGCTTGGGCACTAAGGGTCAATTTTTATGTAGATTATCGATTGGATGTATTACATCGCCATCGATCATTTCAAGTATTTTTACTGATTAGACCTCTTTTTTCATTATCAATTTTGAATGGTTTCTACTACTAAAATGTCTTGCATCATTGTCAGTTTTGGAGGGTTTCTACCAATCAGACATCTTGCATCATTATCAAATGTTGTTTATCAAGTTCAAGTTTCTTGAGTATTGGCTAGACATTGATGCGTGCAAACTCCTTGGATTCCCCAAATGTCGTTTGAACTTGGAATTACACACATAGTTAACCAACTCATGTTTTCAAAATTTTTGTGCAAAATTATAAGTTTTTGGAACGAAAATGCCTTTCTTATTTTTTACTCATGATGATACACAATATTTTCCAAGTGAAAGTTTTCTTATGGATGTCCCCACTCCATGTTCGAGAGATTCCATTCACAGTGTAGGTCTTCAATTTGTATGCTCTAGGGGTGACTCTTTGGTCAATGTTGAACAGACCAGTCCAAATTTGGTCTAGCTTGTTGGTCACATGTCTTCATGTATTTGGGTTGACCTTCTTCAGCACAAGGTCCCCGGGAGAGGTCTTCTCACAAATTTGTTTGTTATAGTATCAAGTCGTTCTCCTTTTACTTACTCCTATTGGAGAGTTGAATCAATCTACTTTTCTTCCACAAGATTGAGCACAAGCATTGTACATTTATTATTTGCATTTTGTCAATTAGCAAATTTTCTTCATCAAATGATGAGGCCATAGTGATTGTATTTGACGAGCAGCATCACTTCTATTCTTTGCTACAACATGAAAAGAGTATGCTCGACCAGTGTTGATGGTGTCGTCCTAACCAACAATAAAATTGATGGAAGGATTAGATCCAGTTTCATTTTACTCTTCACAATTTGTTCTTTAGCACATTCAAATTATTGTATTGGTGGCTTTATGTTTCTTATTGGTTTGAGGATGATGTACAAACACAAATTTCAAGTTGATCTTCTAACTTCGGTAAAAATCACTTACTCTGTGATTAGAAAATTGCATCATATTGTTAGTGACAATGATCATCGGTAACCTGTAAAGATAAATAAAATCTGTCTAGCTGAAGTTTTAAACGACTTGCACAGTGATCTGAGTGAGCACACTTACTTCGATCCATTTTGAGAAATAGTTCATGCTACTAACAAGAATTTGCATTGGCCTTTATATGTAGTAAAGGGTTTGAGGATGTCAAGTCCTCAGCTGGTAAAAGGCCAGAAATAATGATTGGTTGTAGCTTATGTGTCGGTTGGTATTACAATGCTGCATACTTTTGGTAATGCTCGTATTTCTTAGATAATTATTCGACATCTATCAGAAGTGTCGGCCAAAAGTAGCCTTATCATTGTACTTTGTGTGCTAAAATTTTTCCTCCATAGTGGCTTCCTCACTCCACATATTGTATTTCTTGGAGGACCTCTTTATCTCATTCTCCCTTAGATATCGTAAGTATAGCAAAGTAACTGATTTTCAAAAAGCATCCCTTCAATCAAGAGATACACTGCAGCTTTGAATTTGAATTCAGGTCGGTAACTTCTTCTAAGATCTTTCCAGTCTATAGATAGTAGATGTAGGGATGCATTCAACTTTTTAATCCTTTGATCTCTAACTTCATCATGTTTGGTTCTCCAACGGTCAGTTGGACTAGTCTTTGATGAGCCCCCTCCCCCCAACGAATGGACTTGTATAGGAGGTTTGCTACTTGATTTTCTTGTTGGGTAATGTGCTCAATTTTGAAGTTTGCAAACTTCTATAATTCTATCTTTAGTTTACTCTAGTATCTAATAATCATGCCATCCATGACTTCGAATTCTCTATTTACTTGGTTCATGACCAGTTGTAAATCAGACTTTAACATGAGATATCGGGCACTCATCTCATAAGCAAAGTGTAGACCGTCAATTATAGCCTCTTACTCTACTTTTTTGTTGGTGAATTCAAACTCAACTTCAATCAAGTGAGACATATGCTCTTCAGTTGGACTGGTCAGAGCGAGACCTTGTTCTTCCCTTGTTTGGCTTGAAGCTCTGTCAATGTGTAACACTCTGTTGACCTCACTTTTGGTTGAGGTCTAGAAATTTCTTTAGTAGCCTAGGTCTAGCT
>JXCR01104023.1:138424-164638 GCA_002079205.1 Phalaenopsis hybrid cultivar | reverse complement strand
TCTCCTCTGTTCACTAAGCAAGAGGGTATTTTTCTTTTATTTTTATGATTTTTCTAGAGAAATATATGAATTTTTAAAATTTAGGCATTTAAGATAATTCAAAAATTTCTTATTTTTCTACTTATCCACGCTGTGTCAACTCATCCTCATCCACTCCAAAGGCTCCACATGTCACTCCGCCACTTAATGTCCTCAGCAATGTAGCCTCCATATGAATCGTGCTTTATGCACCATGGATCCGTCCGGCTTGATCTCCTCCATCCATTGACTACACGAGCGATTAGACGGCTCTCCGTTGACATCCCCAAGTGACCTAACCCATGCGCTGTTCACACTAAAATCTTAAGATATTGGCCTAGAGTCAACTAAATCACGCGGGGTTTGTTTCTAAAACTTCATCTACTCAAGATGAACTTATCTATATGGATTATACGGTATGAAATATAGTACATACGTATGGAGAGTAAAAAATCTGCTCGAATTAGGGTTAGGGTTCAATACCTTTGTCTGAGAGGGGAGGCATTAATAAGTTGGTTGCGGTAGCTTTGATTGGTCCCAATGAACCTCTGGATGAATTCCTAAGCCTTGCTGAATGGTCTAGCTATGAATTCGATCAAGGTGGTTTTCAGGTGTTGGTCTAGAGCTGGGATGAGTTATTTCATAGGAAGCTTTTGTGGGGAATCAACTTCTCTCACTGTGGGGATGGTGCATTCACAAGTAATTAGAGTTTGGTTAGTTGTGAAGCTATGGAGAGTTATGTCCTAGTTTTGGTAGAAATTTAACCTCAAAATTGAGCTTCCACGGTGAGGATCAGTGGGGAAAATGGTGGGCTTGAACTGAGGAGGACTTAGGGAGTCTTTAAGAGAAATTTGACAGAGTTTCCTTAGGCAAATTTCAGCTCTTCTTTTTTTGTTCATGGAAGTTAGGTTTAAATAAAATGGCCTAGGGTAGCTATCATGGCCAATTGATGGGTGCAAAATGGTGCTTAGGTGGAGGGTTTTGAAGTGCTAAAGCCAATTAGAATTGGCCAGCACAAATGAGTGAGTTTGGGTTCGAATTTTGGTTTGAGGCTCTCAGTTTTGGTGTTTTCTAGCCATTGAGCTGGCTGACAGAGCCAGAGGAGCTGGCCAGGAGGTCTGGTGAGCCAGTGGGAGGGTTAATTTTGGTTATCCCTCAATGATAGANATAGGGGTCTTAGCCAAACCATAACCCTAGGGCTGGTAGGTTTAGAGGACCATCTACATGAGTATCCCAAAAGATCAAGGGATCAAGGCTAGAAATTTGAGTTTAGGGCAGTGAGTGATTGTGAGTGTAGATAAGTGTAGTGAGTGCCTTAGCTCTAGACCAACACCCAAGCTCAACCCTAAGGTCCAGCAATCCTAAGGGTGACTCATCTTGAGGTTCCCCCACAGTGACCCCACCTACTAAGTGCCAGAGGTTGAGAGCAACATGTGGAGCTTCAATTTGAGTGGAGAAGAGTCTAGAATTTCTAATGGTGAGGGTTCCAAGTCTAGTTTTCTAAGAATAGTCAATAGGAAAATCTTATGGCTAGACCTCAGGCTACTAAAGAAGAAAAATTAAACCTCAACCAAAAATGAGGTCAACAGAAACCTACTAAAATAGTTCTCATAAATTTTCAATTGATGTTTCGATCTATATAATTAAAATAAGCCAACATGGTCACCTTAGCTTGAAAATTAGGGTTAGAAGCATAAATACACCCCCTAACCTTAGAAAAAGTAGAGAACATCCCCTTTGTGATTAGGAAGAAACAATAAAAATCTCAAGCCATTGTTTGCACTCCTTAGTCATGGAGAGTTTAAATGCCACAGAGGGTATTTATTTATTTTAAAATGATATGTTTGAAAAATAATATTTATTTTTGGATCACATTATTCTCCTTAGTTCACTAAGCAAGAGGGTATTTTTCTTTTATTTTTATGATTTTTCTAGAGAAATATATGAATTTTTAAAATTTAGGCATTTAAGATAATTCAAAAATTTCTTATTTTTCTACTTATCCACGCGGTGTCAACTCATCCTCATCCACTCCAAAGGCTCCACATGTCTCTCCGCCACTTAATGTCCTCAGCAATGTAGCCTCCATATGGATCGTGCTTTATGCACCATGGATCCGTCCGGCTTGATCTCCTCCATCTATTAACCCATGAGCTGTTCACACTAAAACCCTAAGATATTGGCCTAGAGTCAACTAAATCACGCGGGGTTTGTTTCTAAAACTTCATCTACTCAAGATGAACTTATCTATATGGATTATACGGTATGAAATATATTAAATACGTATGGAGAGTAAAAAATCTGCTCAAATTAGGGTTAGGGTTCAATACCTTTGTATGAGAGGGGAGGCATTAATAAGTTGGTTGTTGTAGCTTTGATTGGTCCCAATGAACCTCTGGATGAATTCCTAAGCCTTGCTGAATGGTCTAGGTATGAATTCGATCAAGGCGGTTTTCAGGTGTTGGTCTAGAGCTAGGATGAGGTTATTTCATAGGGAGCTTTTGTGGGGAATCAACTTCTCTCACTGTGGGGATGGTGCATTCACAAGTAATTAGAGTTTGGTTAGTTGTGAAGCTATGGAGAGTTTTGTCCCAGTTTTGGTAGAAATTTAACCTCAAAATTGAGCTTCCATGGTGGGGATCGGTGGGGGAAAATGGTGGGCCTGAACTGAGGAGGACTTAGGGAGTCTCTAAGAGCAATTTGGCAGAGTTTCCTTAGGCAAATTTCAGCTCTTCTTTTTTTGTTCATGGAGGTTAGCTTTAAATAAAATGGCCTAAGGTAGCTGTCATGGCCAATTGATGGGTGCAAAATGGTGCTTAGGTGGAGGGTTTTGAAGTGCTAAAGCCAATTAGAATTGGCTAGCACAAATGAGTGAGTTTGGGTTTGAATTTTGGTTTGAGGCTCTTAGTTTTGGTGTTTTCTAGCCATTGAGCTGGCCAACAGAGCCAGAGGAGCTGGCCAGGAGGTCAGGTGAGCCAGTGGGAGGGTTAATTTTGGTTATCCCTCAATGACAAGTGATGATGGGAGAGATTGTTGGTTAAGGCCCATAAATGGGCATAAATCCCTTAATTTAGGAATCCAATGGTCCATAGCTCACCATGGCTAGTCCAAACGGGTTTAAATTTATCAATAGAGTGTGCTTAATGGTTGTGGAGTCATTAATTTGGTGGTTTTGAGATGACTAAGTTAATTTTGGTGCATGGGTCTAATTTGGGTCTAAATGGCTAAGAGTTGGGTTTGAGTTAGGCTAGCCAAGACTTTGAGCCCAATTAATTGATCAAAATTTTATGGATGATGTTCATGAAGATTTTTGGTAAAGTATTGAAATGNAAGAGTTGGGTTTGAGTTAGGCTAGCCAAGACTTTGAGCCCAATTAATTGATCAAAATTTTATGGATTATGGTCATGAAGATTTTTTGGTAAAGTATTAAAATGATTTTGAGTCTAATTGGAAGCTCAATTTGAAGGATTTTGACATTTTGGTCAATTTGGGCATGTTGGGCTTGACTTGGGTCTATGTTTGGCTAAGGTTCGGTGAGGTTCAAATTGATTATTGAAAATGTTCTATAGGAATTTCATGAAGATTTTTAAACATAAATTGGGTGCCAATTTTTGTGTTAAAGCATTCAATTAGGTGGAATTTGGAGACAGACAATTTGGGCCAAATTTGGGGATTTTTGGACTTAGGTTAAAATTAAGTGAAATTGAGGCTTCACCAATGCCAAATGAAGGTCAGGTTTGGTGTGTATGAGTGTCATATAATATTTAGGATCCAAATTGGGGAAAATTAAGTAGGCTATGTGGTTCAATTTGGTGGGATTAAGTCATAGGCCCAAAATTGGGGGTTTGACTTAGATCAAAATTGAGCCCAAAGAATGGGCTAATTAGGCTTGGATTTGGTTTTAATTGGTCATATGAAAGGTTAATTTGAGTTAATAATTGAAATTGAGTGAAATTGGGACAAAAGTGATGGGNTGGTTCAATTTGGTGGGATTAAGTCATAGGCCCAAAATTGGGGGTTTGACTTAGATCAAAATTGAGCCCAAAAAATGGGCCAATTAGGCTTGGATTTGGTTTTAATTGGTCATATGAAGGTTAATTTGCGTTAATAATTTAAATTGAGTGAAATTGGGACAAAAGTGATGGACATTTAAGGTAAATTTGGGGAAATTGGGCCTTTAAAGGCAATTTGGTGGGTTATAGTCAAAATGATCAAATTGGCCAAATTAAGTTCAATTGAAGGGTTCAAAAATAATTTTGGGGACATTTGAAGTGATTTTAGAGGTTTTGCAAAAGTTAAGGGTGTCAAGGGTATNCAAAATGATCAAATTGGCCAAATTAAGTTCAATTGAAGGGTTCAAAAATAATTTTGGGGACATTTGAAGTGAATTTAGAGGTTTTGCGAAAGTTAAGGGTGCCAAGGGTATTTTTGTAATTTTGGCAATTTTGGGGGTATTTTGGTAATTTTGAAATGGTTTGAAATTATTTTTGAACAAATTTGGGTATTTTGACTGAATTTGGGAATTTTTAGCCATAGTTAAGGTTTCATGGGCATTTAGGTAATTTGGGTGGATTTATGGGAAAAAGGGCAAGTTGGGTATTTTTGGTAGAATTGGGAAGCCAACCAACATATGTGAACTATGGACCACTGGAATCCCCACTAGTATTAGCTAAACCCTAGCCTAGGGCTAGTGGTTTTAGGGGACCATCTACATGAGTCTCCCAAAAGAATCAAGGGATCAAAGTCAACAATTTTGGGTATAGGGTTGTGATTGATTATGGATGAGAGTGAGTGTAGGTGAGTAAACTAGCTCCAGGCCAACACCTAGGGCTAACCCTAAGGTCAGACAGTCCTATGGGGCGCTCAAATTGGGCTCCCTCATATTGACCCCATCTACTAAGTGCTAGAGGTTAGGACCAATATGTGGAACTTCAAGTTGAGCAAGAAGGAGTTTAGAATTTCTAATGGTGAGGGTTCCTTTTTTAGTTTTGTAGGAATAATCAACAAGAAAATCTTATGCATAGACCTAAGGTTACTAAAAAGTAAGAACTAAACCTCAACAAATAATGAGGTCAACAAATGGACCACTAATAGGTGTGGTGTGTTGGGCAAGCACAACGCGCTTATTGGTGTTGACCGACGAGATCAACAAAACCAATACAAACTCTTAAGTTAACAAACATAGAAAGAGTTTAGAATTGTGTGTGTTATTTGTTTCCACCAGGGAATTAGCAAGCAAATTTTTTATCAAAATCAGGAGGTAGAAACTCTCACTGGGGATTGGAGAGTAGGTTTAAGTTATCAAATTTTAGGTGCTTATAGAGGATGTGAGTCAGTGTGTAGGCGCTGTCCTTGAGGTGGGAATTGACATTTAGGTATCAATCCCAGAAGAAAGTTGGAATTTAGGTACCGACCTCAAAAGATAGGAATCAAAATTTAGGTTCTGATCTCGAAATGGGAATTAAAGTTTAAGTATCTATCTCGGAAAGAAAGTTGGAATATAAGAAACAAAATTTAAGTACTGATCTAAAAATGAGAATTGAAATTTAAGTATCAATCTTAGAAAGAAAGTCAGAATATAGGAATCAGAATTTAGGTACTGATTTTTAAATAAGAATTGAAATTTAGGTATCAATCTCAAAATGAAAGTCAGAAAATAGCAATAAGAATTTAGGTATTGATCTTGAAATGATAATTAAAATTTATGTATCAATCTCAAAAAGAGAGTTGGAAGTTAGAGACTGACCTCAAAAGGAGGGAATCAAAAGTTAAGGATTGATTCCAAAATGAGATATGAAATTTTGGTGTGAATCTCAGAAAGAGAATGAGAAGTTAGGTACCGACCTTAAAAGGAAGGAATCAAAAGTTAGTGATTGATTCTAAAATGAGAATTAAAATTTATGTATCAATCTTAGAAAGAGAATTGGAAGTTAGGGACCAACCTCAAAAAAAGGGAATAAAAAATTATGGATTGATTCTGAAACGAGAATTGAAATTTAGGGATCAATCTCAAAAAGAGAGTCAGAAGTTAGGGACCAACCTCTAAAGGAGGGAATCAGAAGTTAGGGCCTGATCTTAAAATGAGAATTTAAATTTATGTATCAATCTCAAAAAGAGAATCAAATGTTAGGGACCTACCTCAAAAAGAGGGAATCAAAAGTTAAGGACTGGNCAAATAATTTCAAAACTCTTTTCTAAGTCCTCTCTTCTTTCTTTTATAGTTTTCCAAGAGGTTCCTTGGGATGTCTTTAAAATTTTCCTTGATTCGATGTATTTGTCCAAGATACGCATCCTTTCATGATAACTTTCGTCCAAGGTGATTACAACCACCTATAAATCCAATTGGTGCCTCAAAAACCTCTTCAAAATTTATGAAAACCAATTTTACTCGTCTAGTAACTGCCACTGGCTCTTAAGCACAGGGTCTCAGCGCTTAGACGCGACCTTCTCTGTTTAACAAGTGCTTAAGCGCCGGATCTGGCGCTTAAGTGCCGGATCTGGCGCTTAGGCGCCAAAACTCTTTTGCACAATTTTTCACCTTTTTGCTCCAAATTTGATACTTTCTCACTCCTTTATACATTTTTTCTATTTTTACTTCTATCTTTAAGAAAAAACACAAAAATACCTTTTATTAAAGTGTAGTATCTCAAAAATAGGTATACAAATGTGTCTAAAATATTTTAGGTGTATCAAAATCCCCCAAACTTAAAATGTTACTTATCCTCAAGTGACACTTCAGTCTTTAAAAACCAAATATGTATGATTTGTATTTGAGTTTCTTTAGGAGTGACTAAAATTTAAATTTAGAAACATAGTAGTCCAATTTAGAATAAATAATTAGTAAATGAGACAAACTTAAAGTTTGAAAATTTTTTTATGTTAACAACTATGAAAATAAGAGTTCCTATCTAATTCAAAAATATTGTAAGTTCTCTAAATTTAGTTTTAGTTCTTTTAATTTCTCTACTTAAAAATTTTTATTAAAAATAATTTTACTTACTATTTTATATTTGTAAGCTTAAGATTTTATCGATTCTTATGCTTTAAAAAGATCAAATGTAAAACCAATTTTTGATTAGACACTAATCCTCAGGCTTCTCCTCCCTTACATTTCTTTTCTTTTTCTTTTTTTCTTTTCTTTTTCTTTTCTTTTTCCTTTTCTTCTTCTTCTTCTTTTTCTTTTTCTTTTCTTTTCTTTTTTTTCTTTTTTCAGGCATGGATTACTATATCTGAATAAGCCTTTAATCATTTCNAAATCCCCCAAACTTAAAATGTTACTTATCCTCAAGTGACACTTCAGTCTTTAAAAACCAAATATGTATGATGTGTATTTGAGTTTCTTTAGGAGTGACTAAAATTTAACTTTAGAAACATAGTAGTCCAATTTAGAATAAATAATTAGTAAATGAGACCAACTTAAAGTTTGAAAATTTTTTATGTTAACAACTATGAAACTATGAGTTCCTATCTAATTCAGAAATATTGTAAGTTCTCTAAATTTAGTTTTAGTTCTTTTAATTTCTCTACTTAAAAATTTTTATTAAAAATAATTTTACTTACTATTTTATATTTGTAAGCTTAAGATTTTATCAATTCTTATGCTTTAAAAAGATCAAATGTAAAACCAATTTTTGATTAGACACTAATCCTCAGGCTTCTCCTCCCTTACATTTCTTTTCTTTTTCTTTTTTTCTTTTCTTTTTCTTTTTTTTTTCCTTTTCTTCTTCTTCTTCTTTTTCTTTTTCTTTTCTTTTCTTTCTTTTCTTTTTTCAGGCAAGGATTACTATATCTGAATAAGCCTTTAATCATTTTGAATTTCACTTCTCCTTTCCTAAAGTAAAGTTTTAATATAAACCTTCTTTATAAATATAATAATAGTTTTCAAAATGAATTTAATAAAAGAAATTTAAGTATTAAAAATAAAATTCTAAATTATCTATTTTTTTCAAAAATACAATTTTTCTTACTAAAGATGGTGACTTATATTAATTATTTTCTATACTAAAAATTTTTAACTTAAAGTTTTTCTTCATTACTTAAAACTTTAACTAAATTTCCTTACTCATTTCTAAAATCAAATTTTAGTTTCCTAATATAAATTCATATGTATAAGCAATTTTTCTTTTAAAATTCAAATTTATTTGTAGTTCATTTAAAAACAAATAAAATTGTAGTTTTAAAAATGTTTTTCATCCCTCCCCATACTTAATTTGTTTTAACATATTAAATAGTTTAGCATCAGATATTTATATAAACAGGAATGAAAATTGAAATAACATGCTAATAGGAATTTTTACATCCTAATTATACAAGTATAAAACTAAAGAATGGAGTAAAATTAATTTTATTCAAATTTTCTAACATTTTATTTTAGTTTAACATGTAGAGATTCAATAGACTTCTAAACAGTGGGTATTGAAGCAAAAACCACACTAACATGATAAAAGAAAAATACAGGGTAGCAGTTTCTGAATTTTAAAATTAAGATCTAAGCTAGCAAGATTTTTAAATTTAAAAAAATAAAGACATTAAATTAAGTTAAGTTCTAAACTAACCAATCCACAGTACTAAAAACAAAAACAGTTACTACCCTAAAATTTTAAAAACAAAATACTATTTAACACAACAATCACAACAACAATAGGACATAAAAATTCAAAACACAACATAAAAAATAGTCCACAACATCACATAACTACATCTGTAGTAGTACTACATCACAAAGTCCATAACAAAACACAAACATAACAATACATCAAACCAAATCAAGTCCAACACAACATCTCTCATCTCTACTCCTCTCCACTCTCAGAATCGTCACAATACTAGTTTTCTTTAGGCTCATAGTAAGGATAATAAGGATATTAAGGAAATACTACTCCTGGATCACCTCTAATCAGGCCCTCGAGAGCTGGGTATAATTTCTCCTCAAAGTCACTCTTTCTCCTATTATACTTATTGTATGCTCAACAAAATGTTCTATATTTTGAACGTTATCAGCGGTAAAGTGGATATGAGTCATCATCTTATGTAATAACTACTCTTGAGTCTTAGTTGACTTACCTCAAGATGTAGAAGCATCTGAAGCAGATGGTCTTGATGAAGATGTAGCAGAGGTAGATGCAGCAGACTTCTCGAATCCATAGTTCCTGGAAAATCCTCCTCTCTAGCCAAAAATCGAATGCTCCAAATAAGTCTTCACATTCACTTCCATAATGGGCTTGAGAGGCAACATAACTTCCTCCCAACTATCATACTTTACTCCAACCTGCTCACATAAAAAAATATCAAGGAAACAAATCTCATACCTGCAGTAGTAGCAGTAGCAGCTGAACTGATGATATTATTAATGATCAAAGCCCTTATGTTGATGGGCTTTCTCTCCTGAATACAATAGTTCAATGTCACTCTCTCTATGTTCACTTCACTGAGATGATTTCTAAGAAGCACACAAGCGGATATAAAATAGTGCCAAGCCTTTTATGGTGCACATAACTTTGACGTTAGAAAATTTACTCTCCTCTCATTTGTAATCTTCCAAAGTCCTCTTCCAATAGTCAAATATGATATGATCTCGTCCAACTCCACTTCCGTAAGACTATAATTAGCATAAAAACACAAAGTCTCCGGTGGTAAATGGTAAAACAAGTTGATTACCTCTAGAGTAAAAGGTACCAACTTCCCTCGAACCATAACATGATCATCCTCAGCCTCTAGGAGATTTGTAGAAAACACCCTTACAACAGAAATTACAGCGACAATAGAGAAACAACAGAACTGTACCCACTGTCGGCAAACTATCAGGTCTTCCACTTCTCTACCTGGACTCTTAAAACATCGCTCCTCAATTAATTATCATGACTCTACAACGTCACTATATCGATCTTGAGCTTTTGAACGGACAAATTTGCTTGTATCAAATGGGCTCTTTCCTTTGCTCCTTTTCATTCTTGGTTCCATTCTACAAATTTGATAAATTCCAAAAATAACTTTAAAAATCAAGTTTAATTCACTAAACTAAACTTCCAAAAGCCCTAACTAAACTTTTCAAACAATTTCCATAGCTTTTTTCTTCACTTTTCACCATGAATAGTAAATTTTCAAAATCTTCCAAACGTGCTTAAAATATATGATGAAAATATAAAATTTTTGCATAGAAGTAAAGCTCTTACCTCAAGGAACTTGGATCTAGTAAAGCTCACTTGATTCCACCAAGAAATCTCTAAATTTCACTTGCCCTAGCCCTCAAAATCGCGAAATCAAGTTGAGGAAGACAATAGGAGGCGTTAAAAATAGCTTTTTTTGACCAAAAAATTCACTCTTAATCATTTGCAAACCGGTTTTCGTGAACCGGCGCTTAAGCGTAGGTAAGTGGCGCTTAGGCACCAGTGCACAATTTTAGAAATTTTTAATTTTAAGTAAAATGCACTATTAGCCTAAGTCAACCAACCCTAAATGGTCTCATAGCACTTAAATGACAATTTTTACTTCCTATAACTCCCTTCTCTCTAAAAATTCTCCATAATAATTAATTTAATTTGAGGCTAAAATGACACAAATTTTCACACAAACATGTACAAACACTTTTAACACTTAGTTCTCTCTCCTAATAGTCTTGGATGAGAAACTTTTCCTAAGTAGAAAACACTTAACACACATTTACAATTAAACACATAAGTGACCCAAACACTAAACACAAGACATAAACACTAACACACTTAAAAACATGACTCCAAACACACAATTCCTAGAAATTAACTTAATGTCACACTTCATTTTAAGGAACGAATTCTTGTATCTCAGTAGTCTCTCTAGAAATCTAGAGTTGATAAAACGGACGGTGGTGACGAGCTCTAATACTATCATCTTTGACCCACTTTTGCTTAAAGAACGTCGCCTTATCTGCTTCCTCTACATAACTGGTATGGTTGAATTGCATCTTAAGTTGCCACCCAATACGTTCTAGATGAGCATGAAATTCAAGCACCTCAGTCTTTAATACAGATATTGTATTCTCTAACTTGTTGATCTTCTCTGATATCCCTTCAATACTAACAGCTAAGAAACCGTTATACATCTCTTGTGCACTTTGACTAATGAACTTCTTCCTCATGGCTTCTTCCTTCTTCTTCAAATCCATCTCCCATGAAGAAATTTTCTCTAAATCTTTCTCTTTCTTATACTTTTAGTGCTAAGAATTATCTGAGGTGAAATTCCTTCACAAACCCCTTCTATTAATAGGCCTAATTCCCCCACATAACTTCTAGGCACGACTAGAAACTACCAAGACATGTTTATGCCAACTAAATTGCATTTAAACCTTCTAGAAATCAAAATTTGCACTTGTGATTACATTGCCACGCTTAAGCGCCAGTGCCTATTTTTGCACCAATCAACTTAACGCCAAAATTCTCATTCTAACATGTCTAGGTCACTAAAAAAAGTCTAAAAATCATTACTAGCACATAATAAACTCAAAAATACTAGCCCAAATTTCTTAATTAGACTCAAAACAACAATCAAAGCAAAAATACACTGATAACTATGGGTTGCCTCCAACAAAGCACTTGGTTTTACGTCGTCAGCCCGACCTAACCAGTGCTCATTCTGGTTGACCCAACATCATTCCATCATTATTTTTATGTTGATCCCCTATATAATAAGGTTTCATTCTAGGTCCATTCACTTTAAAAATTTTCTCAGAATTGGGATCTTTAATATCAACAGCTCCATAAAGATAAACTTTTATCACAATAAATAAGACCATCCACCTGGACTTAAGTTTGCCTGGAAATAATCTTAACCTTGCATTATATAACAAAACTTGTTGCCCTGACTGAAAATTTTTAGTAAGAATCTTTCGATCATGCCACATTTTCATCTTTTCTTTATAAATATTAACACTCTCATAAGATTCATTCCTTAGCTCTTCGAGCTCATTTAATTGTAGCAATCTTTTCTCACCAACATATTTTAAATTATAATTAAACTCTTTAATAGCCGAATATTCTTTATGCTCAATTTCAACTGGCAAGTGATGCTTTCCCAAATATTAGCCTATATGGGGACATTCCTATATGAGTTCTATATGCAGTCCTATATGCCCACAAAGCATAGTCAAGTTTGACTGACCAATCCATTTTTGTTGGATTCACAAATTTTTTCATAATTATTTTAATTTCCTGATTGGATAATTCAGCCAAACCACTTGGCTGAGGATGATAAGTAGTAGCAATCCTATGATTTATATGATATTTCATTAATAACTTTTTCATAATGGCATTTCTGAAATGACTTTCCCCATAAGTAATGATAACTCTCGCCATCCCATATCTATAAAATATGTTTTAAATATTCAAGAAGTAATTCAACTCAAGTTCTGGAGGTTTTTTAATAGATGGACAAAATGATTTATCTTTGTATATCGTGTCCAAAATTTCAAAACTTCATCGAAAATAACTTGAATCTTCCTTAAAAATGTTTACACATTGATCTAATTTCTCTTCTTGCACATGTTCCAAATCTTTTTCTTCAGATTTTTCTTCATAAGTAGTCTTGGAATAACATTCGCTCATATATCTTATAACATCCATTATATAGCATTCATCATTTACCTTTTGCAGGGTATTTCATTGATTTTGAAATGTTAAAAGTAACAGTTTGATCATTAACGTGCATTGTTAATTATCCTTTCTACACATTTATCATTGCTCTTCTTGTGGCTAGGAAAGGTCTCCCAAAAATGATAGGTATCTCTTTATCTTCATCCATATCTAGTACAATGAAATCAACAGGAAAGATAATTTGATCCACTTTCACTAGGACATCTTCCATAATTCTTTTATGATAGGTTATTGAACGATCTGCTAACTGCAGAGTTACAGTAGCAGGGGTTATTTCTCCTAATCCGAATCTCTTAAATATTGATAATGGCATAAGGTTAATGCTTGCACCTAAATCACATAAAGCTTTCCCATAAAATTTGTCTCTTGTTGCACATGGAATTGTAAAGCTACCAGGATCTTTAAGCTTTAAGGAAGTTTCTTCTGAATTATAGCACTGCACCTCACTAAGTGCAACAGTCTCATTATCTTCAAACTTCCTTTTTTTTGTTGACAATATCCTTCATAAACTTTATATAACTTGGCATTTGTTCTTAGCTTCAGCAAATGAAATATTGATTGTAAGCTTCTTAAATATTTTCATAAATTTTTAAAAATTGCTTATCCAACTTCTATTGTCGCAGTCTCTGAGGAAATGTGGGTGTTAGTTTTTCTAAATTAATTTTTGGTGAAGAAATTGGTCTTTCGGAATCTTTTAGAGCGTCCTCTTTTGATTCTTCAATTTTTTCTCTCTCAACTTCAATCTCTTTTTGAACCCTATCTTCCAACTCTCTTCCGGTCCTCTTTTGATTCTTCAGTTTCTTCTCTCTCTACTTCAGTTTCTTTTTGAACCCTACCTTTCAACTCTCTTCCGCTTCTAAGTTGAACGACTTTAACTTGCTCTTTATTCTGGTCTTTTGGATTTGATTCAGTATTACTAGGAAGTGTTCCTATGGATCTATTACCTAATGAACTTGTGATTTGCCCAAGTTGATTCTTAATATCTCTAATTGTAGCTGCTTGACTTCGTAATTGATTACCCATTTGTAACACTACTACTTCTATAGACAACTTCTTATCCTTAATATGTGTATTACTGTTGATTCCTGGGAGATAATTAGATCTATAATTATTATTGCCTAGGTTGTTCCAGTTTTCCAATGAGTTTAATTGGTTGTTCCCCCATTGCTGATTATTATCACCCGAATTGTTATTCTAGTTAAAGTTGGGATGGTTCTTCCAACCTTGGTTATAATAATTGGAATATGGGTTATTCTAATTATTATTTATGGCATTCAAAGTCTGTAATGATGTTTGAGAATCTGTCATTTTTTCTAATAAATTCTCTTTAATATGGAAATTAGCTGAGAAAAATTCATTTCAAATTGGTCTAACTTCGTTGAAATTGCAGCAACTTGATTTGCTATTATAGTAAATGCATCAGTTTCCTGAATATTGGCTACTTTCTTTGGATTCACGCTCGAAGAAGGCATTGAAAATTATTGGTAACCAATTAATCCAATATAAAAGTTTTGATTTATTAACCAACCTGAAATAGCATTATGTAGACACTTTCTTAAAACTTCTTTAGATCATTCCCATGCTTCATAAATAGATTCCCCTTCAACCGATTAAAAGATGTAATGTCATTTCTAAGGTTCGTAGATTTTGATGGCAAAAAATATTNCACACTAACATGATAAAAGAAAAATACAGGGTAGCAGTTTCTGAATTTTAAAATTAAGATCTATGCTAGCAATATTTTTAAATTTAAAAAAATAAAGACATTAAATTAAGTTAAGTTCTAAACTAACCAATCCACTGTACTAAAAAAAAGTTACTACCCTAAAATTTTAAAAACAAAATACTATCTAACACAACAATCACAACAACAATAGGACATAAAAGTTCAAAACACAACATAAAAAATAGTCCACAACATCACATAACTACATCTGTAGTAGTACTACATCACAAAGTCCATAACAAAACACAAACATAACAATACATCAAACCAAATCAAGTCCAACACAACATCTCTCATCTCTACTCCTCTTCACTCTCAGAATCGTCACTATACCATTTTTCTTTTGGCTCATAGTAAGGATAATGAGGATATTAAGGAAATACTACTGTTGGGTCACCTCTAATCAGGCCCTCGAGAGCTGGGTATAATTTCTCCTCAAAGCCACTCTTTCTCCTATTATACTTATTGTATCCTCAACAAAATGTTCTATATTTTGAACATTATCAGCGGTAAAGTGGATATGAGTCATCATCTTCTGTAATAACTGCTCTTGAGTCTTAGTTGACTCTCCTCGAGATGTAGAAGCATCTGAAGCAGATGGTCTTGATGAAGATGTAGCAGAGGTAGATGCAGCAGACTTCTCGAATCCATAGTTCCTGGAAAATCCTCCTCTATAGCCAAAAATCGAATGCTCCGAATAAGTCTTCACATTCACTTTCATAATGGGCTTGAGAGGCAACATAACTTCCTCCCAACTATCATACTTTACTCCAACCTGCTCACATAAAAAAAAATATCAAGGAAACAAATCTCATACCTGTAGTAGTAGCAGTAGCAGCTGAATTGATGATATTATGATAGATCAAAGCCCTTATGTTGATGGGCTTTCTCTCCTGAATACAATAGTTCAATGTCGCTCTCTCTATGGTCACTTCACTGAGATGATTTCTAAGAAGCACACAAGTGGATATAAAATAGTGCCAAGCCTTTGATGGTGCACATAACTTTGACGTTAGAAAATTTACTCTCCTCTCATTTGTAATCTTCCAAAGTCCTCTTCCAATAGTCAAATATGATATGATCTCGTCCAACTCCACTTCCGTAAGACTATAATTAGCATAAAAACACAAAGTCTCCGGTGGTAAATGGTAAAACAAGTTGATTTCCTCTAGAGTAAAAGGTACCAACTTCCCTCGAACCATAACTTGATCATCCTCAGCCTCTGGGAGATTTGCAGAAAACACCCTTACAACAGAATTTACAGCGACAATAGAGAAACAACTGAACTGTACCCACTGTTGGCGGACTATCAGGTCTTCCACTTCTCTACCTGGACTCTTAAAACATCGCTCCTCAATTAATTCTCATGACTCTACAGCGTCACTATATCGATCTTGAGCTTTTGAACGGACAAATTTGCTTGTATCAAATGGGCTCTTTCCTTTGCTCCTTTTCATTCTTGGTTCCATTCTACAAATTTGATAAATTCCAAAAATAACTTTAAAAATCAGGTTTAAATCACTAAACTAAACTTCCAAAAGCCCTAACTAAACTTTTCAAACAATTTCCATAGCTTTTTTCTTCACTTTTCACCATGAATAGTAAATTTTCAAAATCTTCCAAACGTGCTTAAAATATATGATGAAAATATAAAATTTTTGCATAGAAGTAAAGCTCTTACCTCAAGGAACTTGGATCTAGTAAAGCTCACTTGATTCCACCAAGAAATCTCTAAATTTCACTTGCCCTAGCCCTCAAAATCGCGAAATCAAGTTGAGGAAGACAATAGGAGGCGTTAAAAATAGCTTTTTTTGACCAAAAAATTCACTCTTAATCATTTGCAAACCGGTTTTCGTGAACCGGCGCTTAAGCGTAGGTAAGTGGCGCTTAGGCACCAGTGCACAATTTTAGAAATTTTTAATTTTAAGTAAAATGCACTATTAGCCTAAGTCAACCATCCCTAAATGGTCTCATAGCACTTAAATGACAATTTCTACTTCCTATAACTCCCTCNGCTTAGGCACCAGTGCACAATTTTAGAAATTTTTAATTTTAAGTAAAATGCACTATTAGCCTAAGTCAACCAACCCTAAATGGTCTCATAGCACTTAAATGACAATTTTTACTTCCTATAACTCCCTTCTCTCTAAAAATTCTCCATAATAATTAATTTAATTTGAGGCTAAAATGACACAAATTTTCACACAAACAAGTACAAACACTTTTAACACTTAGTTCTCTCTCCTAATAGTCTTGGATGAGAAACTTTTCCTAAGTAGAAAATACTTAACACACATTTAANTGTACAAACACTTTTAACACTTAGTTCTCTCTCCTAATAGTCTTGGATGAGAAACTTTTCCTAAGTAGAAAACACTTAACACACATTTACAATTAAACACATAAGTGACCACAAAACTAAACACAAGACATAAACACTAACACACTTAAAAACATGACTCCAAACACACAATTCCTAGAAATTAACTTAATGTCACACTTCATTTTAAGGAACGAATTCTTGTATCTCAGTAGTCTCTCTAGAAATCNAAGACATAAACACTAACACACTTAAAAACATGACTCCAAACACACAATTCCTAGAAATTAACTTAATGTCACTCTTCATTATACGGAACGAATTCTTGTATCGCAGTAGTCTCTCTAGAAATATAGAGTTGATAAAACGGATGGTGGTGACGAGCTCTAATACTATCATCTTCGACCCACTTTTGCTTAAAGAACGTCGCCTTATCTGCTTCCTCTATATAACTGGCATGGTTGAATTGCATCTTAAGTTGCCACCCAATACGTTCTAGATGAGCATGAAATTCAAGCACCTCAGTCTTTAATACAGATATTGTATTCTCTAACTGTGCATGAATCTCCAATACCTTAGTCTCCAGTACAGACATGGAATTTTCAATTTTGTTGATTTTCTCTGATATCCCTTCAATACTAACAGCTAAGAAACCGTTATACATCTCTTGTGCACTTTAACTAATGAAACTCTTCCTCATGGCTTCTTCCTTCTTCTTCAAATCCATCTCCCATGAAGAAATTTTCTCTAAATCTTTCTCTTTCTCATACTTTTAGTGCTAAGAATTATATGAGGTGAAATTCCTTCACAAACCCCTTCTATTAATCGGCCAAATTCCCCCTCATAACTTCTAGGCGCGACTAGAAACTACCAAGACATGTTTATGCCAACTAAATTGCATTTAAACCTTCTAGAAATCAAAATTTGCACTTGTGATTACATTGCTACACTTAAGCGCCAGTGCCTTATTTTGCACCAATCAACTTAACGTCAAAATTCACATTCTAACATGTCTAGGTCACTAAAAAAAGTCTAAAAATCATTACTAGCACATAATAAACTCAAAAATACTAGCCCAAATTTCTTAATTAGACTCAAAACAACAATCAAAGCAAAAACACACTGATAACTATGGGTTGCCTCCAACAAAGCACTTGGTTTTATGTCGTCAGCCCGATGTAACCAGTGCTCATTCTGGTTGACCCAACATCATTCCATCATTATTTTTATGTTGATCCCCTATATAATAAGGTTTCATTCTAGGTCCATTCACTTTAAAAATTTTCTCAAAATTAGGATCTTTAATATCAACAGCTCCATAAGGATAAACTTTTATCACAATAAATGGGACCATCCAACTCTGGAAATTAACCTTGCATTATATAGCAAAACTTGTTGCCGACTGAAAATTTTTAGTAAGAATCTTTTGATCATGCCACATTTTCATCTTTTCTTTATAAATATTAACACCTCATAAGATTCATTCCTTAGCTCTTCGAGCTCATTTAATTGTAGCAATCTTTTCTCACCAACATATTTTAAACTATAATTAAACTCTTTAATAGCCGAATATTCTTTATGCTCAAGTTCAACTGGCAAGTGATAAGCTTTCCCAAATATTAGGCTATATGGGGACATTCCTATATGAGTTCTATAAGCAGTCCTATATGCCCACAAAGCATAGTCAAGTTTGACTGACCAATCCATTTTTGTTGGATTCACAAATTTTTTCATAATTATTTTAATTTCCTGATTGGATAATTCAGCCAAACCACTTGGCTGAGGATGATAAGTAGTAGCAATCCTATGATTTATATGATATTTCATTAATAACTTTTTCATAATGGCATTTCTGAAATGACTTTCCCCATAAGTAATGATAACTCTCGGCATCCCATATCTATAAAATATGTTTTAAATATTCAAGAATTAATTCAACTCAAGTTTTGGAGGTTTTTTAATAGATGGACAAAATGATTTATCTTTGTATATCGTGTCCAAAATTTCAAAACTTCATCGAAAATAACTTGAATCTTCCTTAAAAATGTTTACACATTGATCTAATTTCTCTTCTTGCACATGTTCCAAATCTTTTTGTTCAGATTTTTCTTCATAAGTAGTCTTGAAATAACATTCACTCATATATCTTATAACATCCATTATATAGCATTCATCATTTTTACCTTCTGCAGGGTATTTCATTGATTTTGAAATGTTAAAAGTAACAGTTTGATCATTAATGTGCATTGTTAATTATCCTTTCTACACATTTATCATTGCTCTTCCTGTGGCTAGGAAAGGTCTCCCGAAAATGATAGGTATCTCTTTATCTTCATCCATATCTAGCACAACGAAATCAACAGGAAAGATAATTTGATCCACTTTCACTAGGACATCTTCCATAATTCTTTTATGATAGGCTATGGAACGATCTGCTAACTGCAGAGTTACAATATTTGGAGTTATTACTCCTAATCTCAATCTCTTAAATATTGATAATGGCATAAGGTTAATGCTTGCACCTAAATCACATAAAGCTTTCCCATAAAATTTGTCTCTTATTGCACATGGAATTGTAACGCTACCAGGATCTTTAAGCTTTCAGGAAGTTTCTTCTGAATTATAGCACTGCACCTCACTAAGTGAAACAGTCTCATTATCTTCAAACTTCCTTTTTTTGTTGACAATATCCTTCATAAAGTTTATATAACCTGGCATTTGTTCTTAGCTTCAGCAAATGAAATATTGATTGTAAGCTTCTTAAATATTTTCATAAATTTTTAAAATTTCTTATCCAACTTCTATTGTCGCAGTCTCTGAGGAAATGGGGGTGTTAGTTTTTCTAAATTAATTTTTGGTGAAGAAATAAGTCTTTTAGAATCTTTTAGAGCATCCTCTTTTGATTTTTCAATTTTTTCTCTCTCAACTTCAATCTCTTTTTGAACTCTATCTTCCAACTCTCTTTTGCTTCTAAGTTGTATGGCTTTTACTTGCTCTTTATTCTGGTCTTTTGGATTTGATTCAGTATTACAAGGAAGTGTTCCTATGGATCTATTACCTACTGAACTTGTGATTTGCCCAAGTTGATTCTTAATATCTCTAATTGTAGCTGCTTGACTTCGTAATTGATTACCCATTTGTAACACTACTACTTCTATAGACAACTTCTTATCCTTAATATGTGTATTACTGTTGATTCCTGGGAGATAATTAGATCTATAATTATTATTGCCTAGGTTGTTCTAGTTTTCCAATGAGTTTAATTGGTTTTTCACCCATTGTTGATTATTATCACCCGAATTGTTATTCTAGTTAAAGTTGGGATGGTTCTTCCAACCTTGGTTATAATAATTGGAATATGGGTTATTCTGATTATTATTTATGGCATTCAAAGTCTGTAATGATGTTTGAGAATCTGTCATTTTTTCTAATGAATTCTCTTTAATCATGGAAATTAGCTGAGAAAAATTCATTTCAAATTGGTCTAACTTTCTTGAAATTGCAGCAACTTGATTTGCTATCATAGTAAATGCATCAGTTTCCTGAATATTGGCTACTTTCTTTGGATTCATGCTCGAAGAAGGCATTGAAAATTATTGGTATCCATCTCTTAAATTAAAGCATAAGCTTCATGAAATAGTTTTGACATCAATGAACCACCAGTAGTGGCATCGATAATAGATTTAAGAGAACCAATTAATCCAATATAAAATTTTTGATTTATTAACCGACCTAGAATAGCATTATGTAGAAACTTTGTTAAGACTTCTGTAGATCATTCCCATGCTTCATAAATAGATTCCCCTTCAACCGATTAAAAGATGTAATATCTTTTCTAAGGTTTGTAGATTTTGATGGCGAAAAATATTTAGCAAGGAATTTTTGTGCTAAATCACCCCAATATCTGATAGATCTAGGTGCTAATGAATTCAACCACATCTTAGATTTATCCCTCAGTGAGAAAGAAAATAACCTAAGTTTTATGGCATCATCTAAAACACCATCGTATTTAAATGGTAAGATGTAAATTTGGATCATCAGTTGGTGATCTCCCAAACTGATTATTTGATATCATTTGGATAATTGCAGGTTTAAGCTCAAACGAATTAACCACTACAGTACGTTTTTGAAAATTAAAATGAAGTTCATCTACAGTATGGTTGGCATAATCTCTTAAAGGTCTAAACTCCTGATGAATTTCAATATTTTGATTATTTTGGTTTGTCGTTTCTGTAATCATTTTGGAATTTTGAAGATTTTTAATTCTTTTGGTTTTTTCTGATTTTTCTAGTAGTTCTTTATAATTTAGAATCGTAAAGCACTATTCCTTCAGAACCTAAACTACACATACACTAACATAAAATAAAATAAAATAAAATAAAATAAAACATACCAAATAAGATGCAATTTTTAAATTTTAAATAAGACATTCTAAAAATAAAAATTTACTTAGTTTTCTTCACCGGTAATGGCGCCAAAAACTNTGATGGCAAAAAATATTTAGCAAGGAATTTTTGTGCTAAATCACCCCAATATCTGATAGATCTAGGTGCTAACGAATTCAACGACATCTTAGCTTTATCCCTCAGTAAGAAAGAAAATAACCTAAGTTTTATGACATCATCTGAAACACCATCGTATTTAAATGGTAAGATTTAAATTTGGATCATCAGTTGGTGATCTCCCAAACTGATTATTTGATATCATTTGGATAATTGCAGGTTTAAGCTCAAACGAATTAACCACTACAGTACGTTTTTGAAAATTAAAATGAAGTTCATCTACAGTATGGTTGGCATAATCTCTTAAAGGTCTAAACTCTTGATGAATTTCAATACTTTGATTATTTTGGTTTGTCATTTCTGTAATTTTTTTGGATTTTTGAAGATTTTTAATTCTTTTGGTTTTTTCTGATTTTTCTAGTAGTTCTTTATAATTTAGAATCGTAAAGCACTATTCCTTCAGAACGTAAAATATGCATACACTAACATAAAATAAAATAAAATAAAATAAAATAAAACATACCAAATAAGATGCAATATTTAAATTTTAAATAAGACTTTCTAAAAATAGAAATTTACTTAGTTTTCTTCACCGGTAATGGCGCCAAAAACATGATCCCAACTTAATGTTTATGCACAGTAAAACAATAGTTCTGATGGTATTTTTCACTTATATTTCCTTCTTTTGGAACAAAACCAAAAACTTGACCCTCAAGAAAAATAAGAATTTAACTTTTTAATTTATATATATTTATATTGGGATACTACGCAAGTATACGTATCGTTATCAAGTAATATAGGACTTTCTAATTAAGACCATAATATCGAACGCACAGGGAAGATTATGCAATATGCACTTTTTAGAAAGTTTTTCTATTTTTAAAACGATAATTAATTAAACTAAAAAACAATTTATGCTGGAATTTAAAATTTAAATATTTTTGGTATTTTTGATATTTTAACAAAACAGTAACAACATAAAAAGATAACTAATGTTTTTGTAGAAGAGAAAAACTTAATATAACAATATCTTTCTTCTTATCATGAATTAGTGATAAGTATAGGAATTATGTTGTGGAAGTATGCAGATTGTGTTGTGCCAAATAGGAGCAATAATATTCTTTACCCATACTATAGATAGTATAAAGAACATTAACTAATTTAAAGTTTGAATAGTTTTGAAGACCGGCTAGGCAGAGAAGATACTAGCTCTCGCTCTAGAGTTCACTCGATTCTCTCAACCTGGGGGCTAACATTATCGTATCAGAATTTAAAATAATAAACCAAGTTGTGGGCTTTAACCTGTCACTTTAAAGTCCTCTAACTCTACACCCATCAATTAATATTTTCCTACTTATTTGCTCTCAATCATATGAACTACATTTTCATTCATACAACCTCATCTGATTCTTTCTAGTTGTTGACTGAGATAATACCAGTCCGGTTCTTACATGTTCTCACAACAAATTTTAACATCTGGATTGGCCAAATCAAGAAGTAAATGAAGTTCATGGATTTAAATCATCACAACTTCTTCCAACATTAAATATCAATAATCTTCACAACTTCAATCCAAAACTTAATTACTTATCATGTTAAGAAGAAAGATAATGAAAACTACTCAGAATCCATGGAGAAAAAAAAATCAAACTTTAGTTTAAAAGAAGAAATCATTGTCAAACCAACAACAACTCTCGATTAAAACCAAAAGTAGTCTAAAACAAAAAGATAAAAACTTATCTCAAGTCCTCCACCTAACTCTTAAAGTTTCATTGAATCTCTTCTCTTTTTCAATCACTCAAAACAAAATAACTAAAAGGATAAAGTAAATAAAAAGTGGCTCCTGAAAGGCCCTCTGAACTAACTCCCCAGAAAACAACTTTCAAAACTTGCCAATATTTTTAGGATTCTTTTCTAAGTCCTCTCTTCTTTCTTTTATAGTTTTCCAAATCTCTTCAAAATTTGTCTTGATTCGATGTATTTCCCCAAGAGACACATCCTTTCATGATAATTTTCATCCATGGTGGTTACAACCACCTACTAATCTATTGGGTGCCTCAAAAACCTTCTCAAAATTCATGAAAATCGATTTTACTCGTCTAGTAACTGCCACTAGCACTTAAGCACAGGGTCTCGTCGCTTAGGCACGACCTTCTCTGTTTAACCAGCGCATAAGCGCTGGATCTGGCGCTTAGGCGCCAAAACTCTTTTGCACAATTTTTTTACCTTTTTGCTCCAAATTTGATCCTTTTTCACTCATTTAAGCATTTTTTTCCATTTTTACTTCTATCTGCAAGAAAAACACAAAAATAGCTTCCATTAAAGTGCAATATGTAAAAAAAGGGTATAAAAATGTGTCTATAAATACTGTATATTTTAGGTGTATCAAAATCCCCCAAACTTCAAATGTTACTTGTCCTCAAGTAACACTTTATTCTTTGAAAACCAAATATGTATGATATGTATATGAGTTTATTTAGGAGTTACTAAAATTTAGATTTTGAAATATAGTAGTCCAATTTAGAAAAATGATTAGTAAATGAGACCAACTTAATGTTTGAAATTTTTTTATGTCAAGAACTATGAAAATATGAATTCCTATCTAATTTAGAAGTATTGTAAGTTCTCTAAAGTTAGATTTTAGTTCTTTTATTTTCTCTACTTAAAAGTTTATATTAAAATTAATTTTACTTACTATTTTATATTTATAAGGTTAAGATTTTATCAGGTCTTATACTTTAAAAAGATCAAATGTAGAAACAATTTTTGATTAGGCAATAATCCTCAGGCTTCTCCTCCCTTACATTTCTTTTCTTTTTCTTTTTTTTTTCTTTTCTTTTTCTTTTATTTTTCTTTTTCTTTTTCTTCTTCTTTTTCATTTTTTTCTTTTCTTTTTTTTTTCTTTTTTCAGGCAAGGATTACTATATCTGGATAAGCTTTTAATGATTTTAAATTCCACTTGTCCCTTACTAAAGTAAAGACTTGATATAACACTTTNGGAGGGAGGGAGGGAGAGAAATTTTTTGGATTAGTTTTAATATTATTTAAACAAAAAAAAATTATTATTTTTGGATAAATTAAAGTTTAACTAATTAATTTATGAACTAATCAATCCAAATTAATCATTTGCTCACCCCTAAAATTAGCTCCGTTTGGTTTTGGTGAAGTTCAATTAAAAATATTAATTAGAAAATAGAAAAAAAATTATCAAATTAAATTCAAATGATGTTTTGATATAAATAATAATTTTTAAATCTTGTCTCAACCCTTAACATCTTATGGCTACGTGATTAGGATTGTCAAAATGACTCTTTGCTCGTGAACAGCTCGCTAAGCAAATGAGTCGAACACGAACACACTTTTTGAGCTCGAAATATAAACTAACCGAATGCGAGCTGATCCTAGGCTCGCTCGTGTTTGGCTCGTTTACACCCCTAAGGTGAACAATTACAATTNCAATGAATGCAAACAGACATAATATGATAAATACTATCTATAGAAAATTTCTAAAATTGAACGCAAAGTGTAAATTTAATTTAAGTCAGCTCCTAATTTTTGTGCGGTTGACTTTTTCAGGAAGATGGAATAGATAAGTGATGAGAAATTTACTCATTGAAAGCTTTTTTATAGGAAGGACAACTAGATGCATATCATTAACTTCAAATTTTCATTTCATGTTGTGATATATGGATGATTATGATAACTCCTTCAGATGGTAGATTTTGTTTCCTATGAAATTGCATGTTGTAGTGAAATTGAGAATAAATAAGCTCATGAGTGAAGTCTATGTTATTTCAACAAATTGTTAAGAGTATGCAGCCCAACCCTATTTCTATTTTGCATTGCTTCAAATAAAGTTTATGAAAGATGATAATTTCTACCAAGGTCTAGTTTTTCATGCACTATGTTGCTTTAAAATATATTAGTAGCTTATCTATTTATTTATTTATTCCTTTTATTTTTGTTGAGCAAGGACCAACCAAGAAGCAAGAGTGACTTCTCATGTGAGAAGGAGATTGCCTTGACATGTGATAACATTAATTGTAGTCTTGCTTTAAGGAAATAATATTACGTCTGATTTATCGGATGTACGGTTCGACAATGTGGATTGCACCATACTGTCTATACCCTTCTAGAAATTTTACTTTGAAAGATAATGATCAAGACAGTCATATATTTCTTTTATTTTTCTCTTTAGTGTATGAAAAACTATTTTTTTATGCAAATGACTCCTGTTTTTAATACTAATGTTGTACCTAAAACACTTATTATTCTTCATTAATTTTCCATCTATTTTCCTTCCGTGCATATTCACTCCTTAATTGCAGGTTCGTGAGCCAAGAGATGCATGCTTTCTCAAAATAACGAGTTCAAAGAGTAGATAGAAGCTTGGACTTTTCCTTCCATGGAATCCATTTGTCAGAGATAGAATTTTAATCCTTTTCCTGTTCTTGCTACCTATCAAAACTTTTAATTTCAGCATTGATTTTAGTCTTTATTTTCTCCACCTAAAAGGGATCCTTGATTGTATCTTTTTCTCCAATTTTAATAGCTCTCTATGATATGTTATCCGAACTAACTGTGCTTTCTTCTTTGTATATCAATATTGCATGTTTGATCTGCTAGCATATATATTTTCATCTGTTTCTCTTACTATATTATATGTTTTCAGCTTATAAATGGTATCCCAAAACAGCTAATGAAAATTGCCTTTATAGGTTGCAACTAGGGGTGTAAACGAGGCTTAGCTCGTGTCCGGCTTGCTAAGCAAACGAGTCGAACACGAACACACTTTTTGAGCTCGAAATATAAACGAGTTGTTCACAAACAAAGAGTCTTTTTGACAATCCTAATCACGTAGTCATAAGATGTTAAGAGTTGGGGAAAGATTTAAAAATTATTGCTTATATAAATTTTTATTCTATTTTCTTAATTAATACTTTTAATTGATTATAGATCTTTGTAGCACTGTAATCAATTAATTTTTTTAAAAATATCACTCATCAATATATATATATATATATA
>JXCR01104023.1:96914-136340 GCA_002079205.1 Phalaenopsis hybrid cultivar | reverse complement strand
ATATATATATGAATAAGTGAGTTCTTAACAGGATTTACTATATAAAAATTGAACCGTCCAATCCATGATAATTTTAGGATAGTCATGTTTACATTATGTGGTTAAAAATCATATAATTAATATATTTCTTATTAAATTACAAATTAAAATATTTTTTAATAATACTATATATAATTGACTAAAAAATTTTGTAACTAACATAATACTTAAAACTGTGATTTAACTTCTTAATCACGTCATTAAAACTGCGATTTAACTTCTTAAAGTATGTTATCTTCATATTTCTCTAAGAGAGAAAAAATTGGATGGTTTTAAGTGTTTTATTATCTTTTTTTTTTTTTTAACTTGATTTATAAATTAATTATGAAGATAACATATTTTAACATTTTTGTTGCACCTAATTTATATTTAAGAATGGAGTCAAAAGATCTTATCTTAGTATAGTTACCTAAAAAAACAATGTCAAGCTGAGTTATACTTCAAATAGCACTTAGGATAGCACATTCAATATATATTCTTTGATGAAGATAGTTGTAATGGTTCAATTTGAAATTGTAGTGCTAAGGTTTTGGCAAAGTAAGCCCAAGGTCATAATCATGGTGGCAAATTAAAATAATGACACCCCGTAGTCTTCTTTATTTATTCTTTTGAGTTTTTTGAGTGAAGATTTTGATAAATTCTTACTCGATGACTCTATCAAAAGTTGAAATGATCATGCTATAAATATTCTTGTACAATACTCTTCACCCATCACAAACAATACTGCAAAAGATATATATATATATATACATTTAAATATTTAACTTTATTTAAGTAAATGATTAAACTCTGTATTAATAAATGTTGACAACATAGGTTCCCTAAGTGGATGCAAGTGCATAATCTTACAATGGGTTGACAGGAGAAATATAACTCTTATTAATACTACATGAGGTGATACATTTATCAGCTAACTGTAAAAAGTAACATATGACCTACTAGAAGTGATGGCTATTATTATGATTGAATGTACAATCAAAATATCCAAACTGACAAGTAATAATGTGAAAGGAGTATCATAACAAAAAGAATAAAATTGCCTTGCCAAAATTTTGTAGATTTTAGTTTTGTTCAAATGGTCGAAATGAAACCCAATTAGATAAATAAATTTAAAACGTGATATTAGTTTTAATTTAAAGCTCAACATGAAGTGACTACATTTTATTAAGATTAATATTATTTATTAATTTATAGTTTAAATTAATTAAAATAAATGGTTTTGCTATAATTAAATCCTATGGCATACCTTATCATTCTCTTAAAAACATAGAGATATTAGCATGCAAATATAACCTTCCTTTATATCTATGATAAATTTAATATCAATAGGTTTTGTTGAGTTCATTCAAGATATCCTTATGATTACATGACTCCACATAAACATATATGTCATATAATCTATTGCAGTACTTCAATCATGAGGATTTTACCTCACCTCTTAATTTTAAATGCATATTCTAAACTTATGATTGATTTCCAATCAAAAAATAATCTTGAAGAGTAGATTAAAAGTATTCAACAAGATAAATGAATAAGCATTACAAGATCCTATAAATAATAAAATAAATCCACATAACATAATGTCGGCACTATTTTTTGGTGTGGGGTTTGCCCGTAAGAAGCTTTCGGTCATCGGAATTGAAATCCCGTTGCCCGCTTCGGAAGGACGTTTTTAAAAAAGTTGGGTTTTGAAAAAGATGAAGTCAAACTGACTTCATAATTTTCATAGTTTAGATGAAAGAGCGTTTTACCTCAAATCCTGTATCTATCTTGAAGGATANCAGTTTAGCATCAGATAATTATATAGGCAGGAATGAAAATTGAAATAACATGCTAACAGAAATTTTTACATCGTAATTATATAAGTATAAAACTAAAGACAGGAGTAAAATTAATTTTGATCAAATTTTCTAACATTTTATTTTAGTTTAACATCTAGAGATTCAATAGACTTCTAAACAGTGGGTATAAAAACAAACAACAAACTAACATGACTAAAAAAATATAGGGTAACAGTTTTTGAATTTTAAAATTAAGATCTAAGCTAGCAAGATTTTTATATTTAAAAAAAAGACATGGAATTAAGCTAAGTTCTAAACTAACCAATCCACAAAACTAAAAACAAAAAAAGTTACTACCCTAAAATTTTAATAACAAAATACTATCTAACACAACATTCACAACAACAATAGGACGAAAAACTCAAAACACAACATAAAACATAGTTCACAACATCACATAACTGCATCTGTAGCAGTACTACATCACAAAGCCCATAACAAAACACAAACATAACAATACATCAAACCAAATCAAGTCCAGCACATCATCTCTCATCTCTACTCCTCTCCACTCTCAGAATCGCCACCATACAACTTTTCTTTAGGCTCATAGTCAGGATAATAAGGATATTGAGAAAATACTACACTTGGGTCACCTCTAATTAGGCCCTCCAGAGCTGGGTATAAATTCTCCTCAAAGTGAGACTTTCTCCAATTATACCTATTTGTATGCTCAGCAAAATGTTCTAGATTTTGAACTTTATCTGCAGTAAAATGGGTATAAGTCATCATCATCTTTAATAACTGCTCTTGAGTCTCAGTCGACTCACCTCGAGATGTAGAAGCACGTGAAGCAGATGGTCTTGATGAAGATGTAGCAGAGGTAGATGCAGCAGATTTCTCTAATCCATAACTCCCGGAAAATCCTTTTCTCCAGCCAAAAATAAAATGCTATGAATAATTCTTCACATTCACTTTCATAGTGGGCTTCAAACGCAACAGAACTTCATCCCAACTATCATATTTTACTCCAGCCTACTCGCATAAAAAAAATTTCAAGGAAGCAAATTCCTTACCTGCAGTAGTAGCAGCAGCAGCTGAACTGATGATAGTGGGATAGATCAAAGCCCTTATGTTGATGGGCTTTCTCTCCTGAATACAATAATTCAACATCACTCTCTCTCTCTTCACTTCACTGAGATGATTTGTAGGAAGTAGATGAGCAGATATAAAATGCTGCCAAGCCTTTGATGGTGCACACAACTTTGACGTTAGAAAATTTACTCTCCTCTCATTTTTAATCTTTCAAAGTCCTCTTCCAACAGTCAAATAAGGTATGATCTCTTCCAATTCCACTTCCATAGGACTATAATTCACATAAAAACACAAAGTCTCCAGTGGTAAATGGTAAAATAAGTTGATTACTTATGGAGTAAAATGTACCAACTTCCCTCGAACCATAACTGGGTCGTCCTCAGCCTCTGGGAGATTTGCATAAAACTCCCCTACAACAATAATTACAGTGACAACAGAGAACTAACAGAGTTGTTCCCACTATTNAAGTCTCCAGTGGTAAATGGTAAAACAAGTTGATTACCTCTGGAGTAAAAGGTACCAACTTCCCTCGAACCAGAACTCGGTCGTCCTCAGCCTCTGGGAGATTTGCATAAAACTCCCCTACAACAGAAATTACAGTGACAACAGAGAACTAACAGAGCTGTTCCCACTATCGGCGGACAATCAGGTCATCCATTTCTCCACCAAGACTGTTAAAACATCGCTCCTGAATCAATTTTTGTGACTTTAGAGCGTCACTATATTGATCTTGAGCTTTTGAACTGACAAATTTGCTTGAATCAAATGTGCTCTTTCCTTTACTCCTTTTCATTCTTGGTGTCATTCTACAAATTTGATAAATACCAAAAATAACTTTAAAAATCAAGTTTAAATTACTAAACTATACTTCTAAAAGCACTAACTAAATTTCCCAAGCAATTTCCATAGATTTTTCTTTACTTTTCACCATGAATAGTAAATTTTTGATATCTTCCAAATGTACTTAAAGTATATGGTGAAAATGCAAAATTATTGCATAGTAGTAAAGCTCTTACCTCAAGGAAGTTAGATCTAGCAAATCTTACTTGATTCCATCAAGAAATCTCCAAATTTCACTTGANCAATTTCCATAGATTTTTCTTTACTTTTCACCATGAATAGTAAATTTTTGATATCTTCCAAATGTACTTAAAATATATGTTGAAAATGCAAAATTCTTGCATAGTAGTAAAGCTCTTACCTCAAGGAACTTAGATCTAGCAAATCTCACTTGATTCCATCAAGAAATCTCCAAATTTCACTTGCCCTAGCCCTCAAAATTGCAAACTCGAGTTGGGGAAGATGATAGGAGGCGTTAAAAATGGCATTTTCGGACCAAAAAATTCACATTTACACATTCGTGAACCAGTTTTTGTGAACCAGCGCTTAAGCACATGTAAGTTGCGCTTAGGCACCAGTGCATAATTTTTGAAATTTTTAATTGTAAGTAAAATGCACTATTAGCCAAAGTAAACCGCCCCTAAGTGGTCTCATAACACTTAAATGACTTATTTTTACTTCCTATAACTCCCTTCTCTCTCAAAATTCTCTTAATAATTAATTTAATTTGAGGCTAAAAATAACACAAATTTTCACAAAAATAAACTTATATTAATTCTTAAACAAGTACAAACACCATTAACACTTAGTTCTCCCTCCAAATAGTCTTGGATGAAAAAATTTTCCTAAATATAAAACACTTGACACACATTTACAATTAAACACATAAGTGACACAAACACAAGACATAAACATTAACACATTTAAAAACATGACTCCAAAAACACAATTCCTAACACTTAACTTAATTCCACCCTTCATTAGAAGGAACAAAGTCTTGTCTCTTAGTAGTCTCTTCAGGAATATGAAGTTGAGAAAATGGACGGTGGTGACGAGCTCTAATATCTTCAATCCAATTTTGCTTAAGGAACATCACCTTATCCTCTTCCTCTATATTATTGGTATGGCTGAATTGCATCTTAAGTTCCCACCCAATTTGTTTGAGATGAGCTTGCAATTTAAGCACCTTAGTCTCTAATACAGATATAATATTCTCCATCTGGTTGATCTTCTCCAATATCCCTTCAACACTAACGGCTAAGAAACTATTCTTCATCTCCTGTGCACTTTAACTATTGAACTTCTTCCTTCTTCTTCAAATCCATCTCCCATGAAGTCTTTTTCTCTAATTCTCTCTCTTTCTTAGACTTTTAGGGCTAAAAATAATCCGGGGAGAAATTCCTTCACAAACCCCTTCTATTTGTAAGCCTAATTCCACCTCATAACTTCTAGGCACGACCAAAAACTACCAATACACGTTTATTCTAGCTAAATTATAGTTACTCTTAGAAATCAAAATTTTCACATGTTATTAAATTACCATGCTTAAGCGTCGGATCTGGCGCTTAAGCGCCAGTACATTTTTGCTCTAGTCAAATTAACGTCCAAATTCTCATTCTAACATGTCTAGGACACTAAATAAAGTCTAAAAATCATTACTAGCACATAATAAACTGAAAATGCTATCCCAAGTTTCTTAATTGGACACAAAATGACAATCAATGCAAAAACACACAGATAACTATGGGTTGCCTCCCACAAAGCTCTTGAATTTACGTTGTCAGCCCGACGTAACCAATATTCATTCTGGTTGAGCCAACATCATTCCAACATTATATTTATGCTAATTCCATATATAATAAGATTTTAGTCTATGTCCATTCACATTAAAAATTTTATCAGAATTAGGATATTTAATATCAACAGCTCCATAAGGATAAACTTTTATCACAACAAATGAGCCCGTCCACCTAGACTTAAGTTTGTCTGCAAATAATGTTAACCTTGCATTATATAGAAAAACATGTTGCCCTGGCTGAAAATTTTTAGTAAGAATGATTTGATCATGCCACATTTTCATCTTTTCCTTATAAATATTAGCACTCTCGTAAGATTCATTCATTATCTCTTCTAGCTCATTTAATTGTAACAATCTTTTCTCACCAGCATCTTTTAAATTATAATTGAACTCTTTAATAGCCCAATATGCTTTATGCTCATGTTTAACTTGTAAGTGACAAGCTTTCCCAAATATTAGCCTATATAGGGACATTCCTAGAGAAGTTCTATATACAGTCCTATAGGCCCACAAAGCATAGTCAAGTTTGACTGACCATTTCATTTTTGTTGGATTCACATGTTTTTCAACAATTTTTTTAATTTCCCAATTGGATATTTCAACCAAACCACTTGTGTGAGGATGATAAACAGTAGCAATCCTATGATTTATATGATATTTCTTTAATAACTTCTCCTTAATGCAATTTCTGGAATGACATCCCCCATCAGTAATGATAAGTCTCGGCATCGCAAATCTACAAAATATGTTTGTTTTAAAAAATTTAGCAACACTTTGAGCATCACACCGAGGTAAAGCAACAACTTCTATAAATTTGGATACATAGTCTACTGCTAACAGAATATATAAATTTATGAAAGATGGTATAGATGGTTCCATGAAATCTAATCCCCAAACATCAAATATTTCAACTTATAGAATATAATTGAGGGGCATCTCATTTCTTCTAGAAATATTGCCTGCTCTTTGACATCTATCACAAGTTTTGATATAAGCATAAAAATCTCTAAAAATTGTAGGCCAATAAAATCTAGATTGTAGAATTTTGTATGGTTTTTTATCAACATCTCTAAAAATTGTAGGCCAATAAAATTCAAATTGTAAAATTTTGTATGTTGTTTTATCAACATTAATATAAGCATTAACATCTCTAAAAATTGTAGGCCAATAGAATCCAGATTATAAAATTTTGTATGTTGTTTTATCAACACTGTCCCCCAAAAATCAGAATTATGACATTTTTGGATAATTTCATAAGTTTCTTCTAATGATACACATCTTCGAATGATCAAATTCTTTCCTTATTTATATAAATATGGTTCATTCCAAAAATAAGTCTTAGCTTCAGAAATAAATTTCCTCATTTGTTGGCATGACATTCCATAGGGTTTAAGATCACTTACATTATAGTTCACAATGTCGGCATACCACGGAACACGCCACTCATTTTCAGTGAACAATTTTCATCTGAGAAATGTTCATTAACTTCCTATTCAAAATAGAGTGATCTTTCTAATTCAAACCTACACATATGATCAATAATTTGATTTTCAGTTCCCTTCTGATCTACTATTTCAAAATTAAATTCTTGTGAAAGAAGAATCCATCTTATAAGTCTCGGTTTAGTATCCTTCCTTTTCATTAAGTACTTAATAACAGAATGATCTATATGCTCTATACAATGAGTTACAATCAAATATGATCTAAATTTATCAAAGTCATATACTATTGCTAATAACTCTTTTTCAGTTGTTGTATAATAACTTTGAAAATTTTATCGTATCTTTGTCCGAAAATAGCTCCAATAGCATAACCACTTGCATCACACATAAGCTCAAAAAGTGTTTCCCAATTTAGTGAAACTATAATTGGTGCAGTGATTAATTTTTCCTTTAATAATTTAACAGCTTTTAGGCATTCCTCATCAAAATTGAAAATTCTATCTTTCTCCAGTAAATGGCATAAAGGCTTAGCAATCTTAGAAAAGTCCTTAATATATTGCTTGTAGAATCTAGCATGTCCTAAAAACTTCTAATTTTTCTTACATTTGTTGGATAAGATAAATTACCGATCACTTGAATTTTAGCAGGATCTACTTCCATACCATTTTTTGATGTTTGATGACCTAATATAATTCCTCCTACTATCATAAATTGACATTTTTCCTAGTTAAGGACTAAATTTGTTTCTTCACAGCGCTTAAGAATTTTAGATAAATGTTCTAAACATGAGTCAAAGAAAGTTCCAAATACTGAAAAGTCTTCCATAAAGTCTTCAATCCCTTTTTCAATTAAATCACAAAAAATTGCATCATACATCTTTTAAATGTAGCAGGCGCATTATAGAAACAAAAGGGAATTCTTATAAAAGCAAAAGTACCATAAGGACTCATAAATTTTTTTTCTCTTGATCCTCGAAACATATTTAAATTTGGTAATGACTGATATATCCATCAAGAAAATAAAAGTATTTATGCCCAACTAGTCTATCAAACATTTGATTTAGAAAGGGTAGGAAAATGATCTTTCCTAGTGGTAAGATTTAATTTTCTATAATCAATGCATATTCGCCACCCTATAACTTATCTAGTAGGTATTAAGTCATTATGCTCATTCATAGTGCTCCTCCTTTCTTAACCTGTAATTTGTCTAGTAGGTATTAACTCATTATGCTCATTCACAGTTACAATTACTCCTTTCTTAGGAACAAACTGATTGGACTAACCCATGCACTATCTGAAATAGGGTAGATAATTCCAGCATCTAACCACTTTAAAATTTCTTTCTTAACAACTTCTTTCATAACAAGATTTAATCTCCTTTGTGGTTCAGCCCTGGGTTTGTNAAATATGTTTGTTTTAAAAAATTTAGCAACACTTTGAGCATCACACCGAGGTAAAGCAACAACTTCTATAAAGTTGGATACATAGTCTACTGCTAACAGAATATATAAATTTATGAAAGATGGTTCAGATGGTTCCATGAAATCTAATCCCCAAACATCAAATATTTCAACTTATAGAACNATTAATATATTGTGAAGATATGGTGTATCCTAGTTCTAAGTCAACACCTAGAGTTGACCCTAAAGCCAAGTAGTCCTACAGGGACTTTTCTTGAATTCTCTTATAATAATCTTACCTACTAAATGCTAGAAGTTTAGATCAATATGTGGAATTTCAAGTTGAGTAAAAAGAAGAGTTTTGAATTTATAATGGCGGCATTTCTAGTTTTCTAAGACTAGTCAATAGGAAAGTCCTATGGCTAGACCTAGGCTACTAAAGAAAGGAACTCTAACTTGAGTAAATAGAAGAGTTTTGATTTTTTAATTGTGGGGGTACTTTTTGTAAGTTTTTGAGATAGTCAGTAATAGGAAAGTCCTATGGCTAGACCTAGGCTACTAAAGAAATTTCTAGACCTCAACCAAAAGTAAGGTCAACACACACTTAAGAACATGACTCCAAAAACACAATTCCTAACACTTAACTTAATTCCACCCTTCATTAGAAGAAATGAATTCTTGTCTCTTAGTAGTCTCTTAGGAATATGGAGTTGAAAAAATGGACGGTGGTGACGAGCTCTAATACTATCATCTTCAATCCAATTTTGCTTAAGGAACATCACCTTATCCTCTTCCTCTACATTATTTGTATGGTTAAATTGCATCTTAAGTTCCCACCCAATTTGTTCTAGATGAGCTTGCAATTTAAGCACCTTAGTCTCTAATATAGATATAATATTCTCCATCTGGTTGATCTTCTCCAATATCCCTTCAACACTAACGGCTAAGAAACTATTTTTCATCTCCTGTGCACTTTCACTATTGAACTTCTTCCTTATGGCTTCTTCCTTCTTCTTCAAATCCATCTCCCATGAAGACATTTTCTCTAAATCTCTCTCTTTCTTAGACTTTTCGGGCTAAAAATAATCTGGGGAGAAATTCCTTCACAAACCCCTTCTATTTGTAAGCCTAATTCCACCTCATAGCTTCTAGGCACGACCAAAAACTGCCAAGACACGTTTATTCTAGCTAAATTATAGTTACTCTTAGAAATCAAAATTTTCACATCTTATTAAATTACCGTGCTTAAGCGTCGGATCTGGCGCTTAAGTGCCAGTACATTTTTGCTCTAGTCAAATTAACGTCCAAATTCTCATTCTAACATGTCTAGGACAAGTCTAAAAATCATTACTAGCACATAGTAAACTCAAAAATGCTATCCCAAATTTCTTAATTGGACTCAAAATGACAATCAATGCAAAAACACACAGATAACTATGGGTTGCCTCCCACAAAGCTCTTGGTTTTACGTCGTCAGCCCGACGTAACCAATATTCATTCTGGTTGAGCCAACATCATTCCATCATTATATTTATGCTAATTCCATATATAGAAAGATTTTAGTCTATGTCCATTCACAGTAAAAATTTTATCAGAATTAGGATATTTAATATCAACAGCTCCATAAGGAAAAACTTTTATCACAACAAATGAGCCCGTCCACCTGGACATAAGTTTGTCTGCAAATAATGTTAACCTTGCATTATATAGAGAAACATGTTGCCATGGCTGAAAATTTTTAGTAAGAATGATTTGATCATGCCACATTTTCATCTTTTCCTTATAAATATTAGCACTCTCATAAGATTCATTCATTATCTCTTTAAGCTCATTTAATTGTAACAATCTTTTCTCGCCAGCATCTTTTAAATTATAATTGAACTCTTTAATAGCCCAATATGCTTTATGCTCATGTTTAACTTGTAAGTGACAAGCTTTCCCAAATATTAGCCTATATGGGGACATTCCTAGAGAAGTTCTATATACAGTCCTATAGGCCCACAAAGCATAGTTAAGTTTGACTGACCATTTCATTTTTGTTGGATTCACATGTTTTTCCATNTTGAATCTTCCATAAAAAGGTTTAAGGATTGATCTAATTCCTCTTCTTGCTCGTGTTCCAAATCTTTTTCTTTAGATTTTTCTTCTTATGTAGTCTTGAAATGACATTCGCTTAGATATCATATAACATCCATTCTATAGCATTCAACATCTTTACCTTTTACAGGGTATTTCATTGATTTTGAAATATTAAAAGTAACACTTTGATCATTGATGTGCATTGTTAATTCCCCTTTCTGCACATCTATCATTGCTCTTCCTATGGCTAGGAACGGTTTCCCTAAAATGATAGGTATCCTTTATCATTCTTTCCTTCTGTGGCTAGGAAAGGTCTCCCTAAAATGATAAGTATCTCTTTATCTTCCTCCATATGCTTAGCACAATGAAAATCAATAGGAAGATAAATTGATCCACTTTCACTAGGACATCTTCTATAACTCCTTTAGGATAGGTTATTGAACAATTTGCTAACTATAGAGTTACAACAGTAGAAGTTATTACTCCTAATCTCAATCTCTTAAATATTGATAATGGCATAAGGTTAATGCTTGCACCTATCACATAAAGCTTTCCCATTAAAATATGTCTCCTATTGCACATGGAATTGTAAAGCTACCAAGATCTTTAAGCTTTTCAAGAAGTTTTTTCTAAATTCTAGCACTGCGCTACTCACTAAGTGTAACAGTCTCATTATCTTTAAACTTCCTTTTTTCTGTTGAGAATATGCTTCATAAAATTTACATAACTTGGCATTTGTTCTAAGACTTTAGCATATGAAATATTGATTATAAGCTTCTTAAATATTTTCAAAAATTTGAAAAGTACTTATCCAACTTCTGTTGTCGAAGTATCTGAGGAAATGGAGGTGGTGATTCTTCTATATCAATTTTTGATGGAGAAATAGGTCTTTCAGAATCTTTTAGAGCATCCTTTTTTGATTCTTCATTTCCTTCTCTCTCTACTTCAATCTCTTTTTGAACTCTACCTTCCAACTCTCTTCCACTACTAAGTTGTTCGGCTTTAACTTGCTTTTTATTTTGGTCTTTTGGATTTGATTTAGTATTATTAGGAAGTTTTCCTATGGATCTATTACTTAATGAACTTGCAATTTGCTCAAGTTGATTTTTAATATTTCTAATTGTAGCTCCTTGACTTTGTACCTAATCACCCATTTGTAACACCACTTCTTCTAAAGATAACTCTTTATCCTTAAATTGTGTATTACTACAAATTCTTGAAGGATAAGTAGATCTATAATTATTATTCCCTTGTTTGTTCCAGTTTTCCAATGGGTTTACTTGGTTGTTCCCCCATTGTTGATTATTACCATCCGAATTGTTATTCCAGTTAAAGTTGGGATGGTTCTTCCAACTTGGGTTATAATAATTGAAATATGGGTTATTTTGATTATTATTTATGGCATTCAAAGTCTCTAATGATGTTTGAGAATCTATCATTTGGCCTAACGAATTCTCTTCAATCATGGAAATTGGTTGAGCAAATTCATTCCAAATTTGTCTAACTTCCTTGAAATTGTAGTAACTTGAATGGCTAACATAGTAAATGCATCTGTTTCATGAGTATTGGGTACTTTCCATGGATTCACCCTCTCAGAAGGCCACTGAAAATTATTGGTAGCCATCTCTTCAAATAAAGCATATGCGTCATGAAATGGTTTTGACATTAATGAACCAGCAACAACAGCATCGATAATAGATCTAAGAGAACCAATTAATCCATTTTAAAAGTTTTGATTTATTAACCAATCTTGTATAATAATAAATCTAAGAGAACCAATTAATCCATTATAAAAGGTTTGAATTATTAACCAATCTGGTATAGTTGGACACTTTCTTAAGAGTTCTTTAAATCTTTCCCATGCTTCATAAATAGATTCCCCTTCAAGCTGATTAAAAGATGTAATATCATTTCTAAGCTTTGCGTTTTTTATGGTGAAAAATATTTAGCAAGGAATTTTTGTGCTAAATCACCCCCAAGTTCTGATAGATGTAGGTGCTAATGAATTCAACCACATCTTAGCTTTATCCCTCAGAGAGAAAGGAAATAACCTAAGTCTTATCAAATCATCTGAAACACCATCGTATTTAAATGTAGCTCACAATTCTACAAAATTGGTAAGATGTAAATTTGGATCTTCAGTTGGTGATCTCCCAAACTGATTATTTCATACAATTTGGATAATAATAGGTTTAAGCTCAAATGAAGTAACCACTACAGTAGGTTTTTGAAAACTACAATTAAGTTCATCTACAGTAGGGTTGGCATAATCTCTTAAAGGCCTAAACTCTTGATGAATTTCAGCATTTTGATTAATTTGGTTTGCCATTTCTGTAATTTTTTTGGATTTTTCATGATTTTTGGTTTTTTGGTTTTTGTTATTTTTCTAATAGTTCTTTCTAATTCATNCCTTATTTATATAAATATGGTTCATTCCAAAAATAAGTCTTAGCTTCAGAAATAAATTTCCTCATTTGTTGGTATGANTTGAATCTTCCATAAATAGGTTTAAGGATTGATCTAATTCCTCTTCTTGCTCGTGTTCCAAATCTTTTTCTTCAGATTTTTCTTCTTATGTAGTCTTGAAATGACATTCGCTCAGAAATCTTATAACATCCATTCTATAGCATTCATCATCTTTACCTTTTACAGGGTATTTCATTGATTTTGAAATATTAAAAGTAACAGTTTGATCATTGATGCGCATTGTTAATTCCCCTTTCTGCACATCTATAATTGCTCCTCCTATGGCTAGGAAAGGTTTCCCTAAAATTATAGGTATCCTTTATCATTTTTCATATCTAGCACAATGAAATCAACAGGAAAGATAAATTGATCCACTTTCACTAGGACATCTTCTATAACTCCTTTAGGATAGGTTATTGAACGATTTGCTAACTATAGAGTTACATCAGTAGAGGTTATTTCTCCTAATCCCAATCTTTTAAATATTGATAATGGCGTAAGGTTAATGCTTGCACCTAAATCACATAAAGCTTTCTAATTAAAATATGTCTCCTATTGCACATGGAATTGTAAAGCTACCAGGATCTTTAAGCTTTTCAGGAAGTTTTTTCTAAATTCTAGCACTGCACTACTCACTAAGTGTAACAGTCTCATTATCTTCAAACTTCCTTTTTCTGTTGAGAATATGCTTCATAAAATTTACATAACTTGGCATTTGTTCTATGGCTTCAGCATATGAAATATTGATTATAAGCTTCTTAAATATTTCCAAAAATTTTGAAAATTACTTATCCAACTTCTGTTGTCGAAGTCTCTGAGGAAATGAAGGTGGTGATTCTTCTATATCAATTTTTGATGGAGAAATTGGTCTTTCAGAATCTTTCAGAGCATCCTTTTTTGATTCTTCATTTCCTTCTCTCTCTACTTCAATCTCTTTTTGAACTCTACCTTCCAACTCTCTTCCGCTACTAAGTTGTACGGCTTTAACTTGCTTTTTATTTTGGTCTTTTGGATTTGATTCAGTATTACTAGGAAGTTTTCCTATGGATCTATTACTTAATGAACTTGCAATTTGCTCAAGTTGATTTTTAATATTTCTAATTGTAGCTCCTTGACTTTGTACCTAATCACCCATTTGTAACACCACTTCTTCTAAAGATAACTCTTTATCCTTAAATTGTGTATTACTACAAATTCTTGGAGGATAAGTAGATCTATAATTATTATTCCCTTGTTTGTTCCAATTTTTCAATGGGTTTACTTGGTTGTTCCCCCATTGTTGATTTTACCATCCGAATTCTTATTCCAGTTAAAGTTGGGATGGTTCTTCCAACCTGGGTTATAATAATTGGAATATGGGTTATTTTGATTATTATTTATGGCATTCAAAGTCTCTAATGATGTTTGAGAATCTAGCATTTGGCCTAACGACTTCTCTTCAATCATGGAAATTGGTTGAGCAAATTCATTCCAAATTGGTCTAACTTCCTTGAAATTGCAGTAACTTGAATGGCTAACATAGTAAATGCATCTATTTCATGAGTATTGGGTACTTTCCATGGATTCACCCTCTCAGAAGGCCATTGAAAATTATTGGTAGCCATCTCTTCAAATAAATCATATGCGTCATGAAATGGTTTTGACATTAATGAACCAGCAGCAGCAGCATCGATAATAGATCTAAGAGAACTAATTAATCAATTTTAAAAGTTTTGATTTATTAACTAATCTTGTATAGTATGGTGTGGACACTTTCTTAAGATTTCTTTAAATCTTTCCCATGCTTCATAAATAGATTCCCCTTCAAGCTGATTAAAAGATGTAATATCATTTCTAAGCTTTGCGTTTTTTATGGTGGAAAATATTTAGCAAGGAATTTTTGTGCTAAATCACCCCCAAGTTCTGATAGATCTAGGTGCTAATGAATTCAACCACATCTTAGCTTTATCCCTCAGAGAGAAAGGAAATAACCGAAGTCTTATCGAATCATCTGAAACACCATCGTATTTAAATGTAGCTCACAATTCTACAAAATTAGCAAGATGTAAATTTGGATCTTCAGTTGGTGATCCCCCAAACTGATTATTTCATACCATTTGGATAATAATAGGTTTAAGCTCAAATGAAGTAGCCACTACAATAGGTTTTTGAAAACTACAATTAAGTTCATCTACAGTAGGGTTGGCATAATCTCTTAAAGGCCTAAACTCTTGATGAATTTCAGCATTTTGATTAATTTGGTTTGCCATTTCTGTAATTTTTTTGGATTTTTCATGATTTTTAGTTTTTTTGGTTTTTGTGATTTTTCTAATAGTTCTTTCTAATTCAGAATCATAGGGCACTAGTCCTTCAGAACCTTAACTACGCATACACTAACATAAAATAAAATAAAATAAAATAAAACATATAAAATAAGATATAATATTTAAAGTTTAAATAAGACTTTCTAAAAATAGAAATTTACTTAGTTTTCTTCCCCGGTAACGGCGCAAAAAACTTAATCCTGACTTAATGCTTATGCACAGTATAACAATAGTTCTAATGGTATTTTTCACTTATATTTCCTTATTTTGCACCAAAACCAAAAACTTGAACCTCAAGAAAAATAAGATTTTAACTTTAAAATTTATATATATTTATATTGNGATATAATATTTAAAGTTTAAATAAGACTTTCTAAAAATAGAAATTTACTTAGTTTTCTTCCCCGGTAACGGTGCAAAAAACTTAATCCTGACTTAATGCTTATGCACAGTAAAACAATAGTTCTAATGGTATTTTTCACTTATATTTCCTTATTTTGCACCAAGACCAAAAACTTGAACCTCAAGAAAAATAAGATTTTAACTTTTAAATTTATATATATATATATTAGGATACTACACAAGTATTCGTATCGTTATCAAGTAATATAGGACTTTTAGATTAAGACTTGAGTTCGAACCGACACGGAAGATTATGCAATATGCAGTTTTTAGAAAGATTTCCTATTTTAAAAAGATAATTACTTAAACTAAAAATGATTTTTCCAGGAATTTGAAATTTAAATATTTTTGGTATTTTTGATGTTTTAACGAAACAATAACAACTTAAAAAGATAACTAAAGTTTTTGTAGAAGAAAGTACTTAATATGAAAATATCTTTCTTCTTATCATGAATCATAATGAGTATAAAAATTTTGTTGTGAAAGTATGNTTAAAAAGATAATTACTTAAACTAAAAATGATTTTTCCAGGAATTTGAAATTTAAATATTTTTGGTATTTTTTATGTTTTAACGAAACAATAACAACATAAAAAGATAACTAAAGTCTTTGTAGAAGAAAGTACTTAATATGAAAATATCTTTCTTCTTATCATGAATCATAATAAGTATAAAAATTTTGTTGTGGAAGTATGCAAAATGTGTTGTGCCAAATAGGAGCAATAATATTCTTTACCCTTACTCGAGATGTTATAAAGAACATTGACTAATTTAAATTTTGAATAATTCTGAAGGCCAGCTAGGCAAGAAAGATACTACCTCTCACTCTAGAGTTCCCTCGATTCCCTCCACCTTGGGGCTAACAATCTCATATCAGAACTTAAAACAATAAACTATGTTGGTAGCTTTAACCTGTCACTTTAAAGTCCTCTAACCTTACACCCATCAGTGAATATTTCCCTAGTTATTTGCACTCAGNCAATAATATTCTTTACCCTTACTAGAGATGTTATAAAGAACATTGACTAATTTAAAGTTTGAATAATTCTGAAGGCCGGCTAGGCAGGAAAGATACTAGCTCTCACTCTAGAGTTCCCTTGATTCCCTCCACCTTGGGGCTAACAATCTCATATCAGAACTTAAAACAATAAACCATGTTGGGAGCTTTAACCTTTCACTTTAAAGTCCTCTAACCTTACACCCATCAGTGAATATTTCCCTAGTTATTTGCACTTTTTCATATAAACTACATTTTCATTCATACAACCTCATGTGATTCTTTCCAGTTGTTCACTGAGACAATACCAGTCTGATTCTTACGTGTTCTCACAACAAAGTTTAACATCTAGATTGGCCAAATCAAGAAGTAAATGAAGTGCATGGATTTAAATCATCACAACTTCTTCTAACATTGAAGATCAATATTCTCCACAATTTTCAGAAAACTACTCAGACTCCATGGAGAAAATAAAACCACACTTTAGTTTACAAGAAGAAATCATTGTCAAACCAATAACAAGTCTCAATTAAAACCAAAAGTAGTCTAAAATAGAAAGATAAAAACTTATCTCAATTCCTCCACCAAACTCTTGAAGTTTTTTTTAATCTCTTCTCTTTTACAATCACTCAAAACAACATTACAAAAAGAATAAAGTAAATAAAAAGTGTTTTTTAAAATTCTCTCCTAACTAACTCCCTAGAGAAGAATTTTAAAAACTTGCAAATATTTTCAGGACTATTTTTTGAGTCCTATAGTTTTTCTAAGAGGTTCCTTGGGATCTCTTCAAAATGTGTCTTCATTCAATGTATTATCCCAAGAGACGCATCCTTTCATGATATTTTTCGTCCATGGTGGTTACAACCACCTATTAAGCCAATGGGTGCCTCAAAAACCTCTTGAAAATTTGTAAAAACTGATTTTACTCATCTAGTAACTGCCACTAGCGCTTAACCGTGGGGTCTCGGTATTTAGGTGCGACCTTCTCTGTTTAACCGGCGCTTAAGCGCTGGATCGACCGCTTAGGCGCCAAAACTCTTTTGCACAATTTTTCACCCTTTTGCTCTAAATTTGATCCTTTTTCACTCCTTTAAGCATTTTTTTCATTTTTACTTCTATCTGCAATAAAAACACAAAAAGACTTCCCATTAAAGCGCAATATCTCAAAAATAGGTATAAAAATGTGTCTAAAAACACTTTATATTTTAGGTGTATCAGACCCCTGTCTCTTAGATCAAAAATGCAGTCGAGAATACTTCTTTCATCACTTTTGGAGAAGACCCTGGTGTATAGCTCCAAGCCTTCTAGTATATTGATGAACCTTCCTTGAACTTCTTCACAGAATTCAAATTTCCTTTTCTTTAATTTGATCAGTTTATCAAATTCTGCTATGGTGATCAATGGCGGCTGTAGAGGGTGCTCCATCATTTCAACATCAGTAGGAATCCAAGCTTGTATTGTCTCTATCTACTGTGGAATATAGTACTTTATATCCAACGAGATATATGGCTTTGTATCCAACGTCATATACGCTTCCACAGTCGGGTAATCAGTGGTCCGAAATCCATCGTCAATGGACGAGTACCCCTCCAAAGTGCTGTAGCGCTCCAAGTGGAGGACAATGCAGTCCAGGCACTCCATAAATGACCTTGTAGCTAATGTACGTGTAGGTACCTCAGTGTTGCATGTCGGGCAATCCGTACAAAGAACATCTGAAACTCGTGGTATCTCCGGCTCTATAATGAACTCGGACTCATCGTCTGTAGCAGGTAGGCTAGAAGAGGTCTTTTTCATTCCTGGATCGTAGATATTCCTCTCAGGGATAGCGATGAGCAAGTTTTTCACCTCCTTTTGGCTTCTTCTTTCTTCACATAAGAAAACCCTATGTTTTAGACAGTTGGTGTTTCTGCGCTGAGTTCTCCACAGCAGTGCATCTGGTGGTCTTTCATCATTGACAGCGACAAGTCCACCGGTTGGAGTAGATATCATAGACAGCAGGCGACTAGTCCCTACCATCGGGTCTTGCTGTACTCGCACATTTTTCCCCTTCAGTGAGGAATTATTTTTGGTGCTTAACCTTAGTAGTGATGGTAGCCCTTCTTTTTCTTGACGGCTAACCACATCAAACAGAGTACCCTCATAGTCCACTTTAACTAGACTGAAGTCCATTTCAAAGTCTGTGGTGCTACCCTGCGGTGCCCTTTCCTCGTTAAGTCTGAGGTTCCAGCCATCTTTGAAAGTAAGGTTCAGCGTATGGCCTGATATTTTCTCTGCAGATGATAGGAAAAACATCAGTGAGCTGAAATTTAATAGGAACAAGAACAAAACAAAGTGTTTATTATAGAAAACTTTAATTTACATTGTTGAGAAAATTGTTCATTTATGTATGTATTTTTTTAAATTTAGTAGCATATCAAATTAAATGGTAGAAAAGAGAAAAATTGAAGTATGTAATTTCAAAAAAAAAATTCATTATATTGAGGTTAACTTTATTACAAAATTTGGATCCGATCACAAATGTTTGGGCAAATAAATAACTCTAGGACGATCAAAATTTCAAAATTTCATGCCAAACAATGTCAAGTTGCATAGTATGTCTTCAGATATCGTCCATTGATTGGCACCATGGGTCTTTCACCCTAGAAATCTACTAGCTGGTAGGCTCCTCTTGTGTAGACCTTCTACACGACAAATGGTCCCTCCCAAGTTGGCTCCAATTTTTCACCTATCTTGCGGCATGTAAGAATAGGCCTTTTGAGCACGAGTACAAGATCACCAAATTTGAATGTCTATGGTTGGACCAATTTGTCATGAGTTTGTACCATCTTCGCTTGATAAAGCTCCAAGTATTGTTGTGCTTCTAGTCATTTTCCTTTCAGACTTTCGAATTCCTCAAGTTTGAGTTTTTCATTTTCTTCTGTTGTCAGTTGATTGATGACAACGACTCTTAAAGATGGCTTCTGAACTTATAATGGTAGTACGACCTCGGACCCGTACCCGAGCATTTAGGGTGTGCACTGAGTGGGAGTCCTGAACGTTGTCTGGTAGGCCCACAAGGCTTCTAGCAATTTTTTATGCCAATCTTTTTTATTTTCATCCAGTGTCTTCCTCAAAATCTATAACAGTGTTCTGTTGAAGGCCTCAGCCAAGCCATTTGCCCTAGGATAGTAAATTGTAGAGTATCTCCAGGCTATCCTATGAAGTTTGACAAAATTATTGATTTTAGTGCTTTTGAAGGTTGTCTCATTATCAGAGATTACTCTACACAGAACTCCAAAACTGTAGACGACTTGGCTTTTGAAGTATTGAAGGGCGTGCTATGTCATAATCTCTCATAAGGGCACTGCCTCTCCTCATTTGGAAAAGTAATCTGCAACGACAAGTTTAAGTCTGTGTCCTTTACAAGATGAAGGGTCTATCGGACCTATTATGTTCGTGCCCCAACACTCAAATGGCCACGAGGCAACGATTGGGTGTAGTACATTCGGAAGTTGGTGTAAGACCACACCATGCACTTAACACTGGTGACATTTTTTGGTTGTATCCATACAGTCGAACATCATTGCCGGCCAATAATATCCGAGTCTTTTGATCTTCATTTTCATCTTCGGCCCTGACAGGTGAGCACCACACAATCGGGCGTGTACTTCTTTGATAATAGTTTGTGCTTCGGCTCTGCTTAGGCATCGTATCCACATCTAATCAAATGATATTCAATAGAGGACACCACATATCCAAGCAGACGACATAGCTCTTTTTATGTTGTGGTGTGCCTCAGACTTGTCCTCTTAGAGTGTTCAAGTTTGCAAGTATTTTATCAATGATTTATGCCAATCTCCATTGATATCAGCAATTGCAATCGTTGTTTCTTCTTCTCTTACAAAATTGTGTACATTTTCGAGGTTGATTCAAGACAAAACTTATCTTCCTTGTACTTTGATATCAACGGAATCCTCTAGGGAACATGCCAGCTCCTTAGCAAGTTTTGCTAGAGCGTCAGCATTGGCATTATCTCTCTTAGAAAATGGTAGAAAGTTACATTGCAAAATTGTTCCAATAGCTTTATTGAGTAATGATGGTGTTCTGCTAATCTCGGCTTTAAAATCTTGTACTGATTGTCGACTTGTTGGATGAAGAGCTTAGAGTTGCCATAGATGGCAATATTTATTATGTCCATCAAGATTGCCAACTCCAACCAAGTAATTAAGGCTTCATATTCTACTTCATTTTTGGTGCATGGTTCTGTCAGGTGGTTTGTGAACCTCAGCATACCCTTATCTAGCATGATAAAGATCAGGCCAATTCCTGCTTTGCCTAGTATAACTGTGTCTGATCCTTTATCATTTTTGGCTGATGAAGCTCCGTCAAAGTACATCTCCCAGTGTTGCACACCAGAGAAATCCATTTGTAATACTTGTTCATATGCTAACATATCATTAAGAGGGAACCCAGTTGGAAGTGGGCATGCAGCAAGGAAGTCTGCTAAAATTTGTCCCTTAATAACACGAAGAGAACAAAAGTTATATCAAATTGCAATAAAATCATTGACCACCTTGCTAGATGTCTGGAAAGTGTTGGTCGGGTCATCAAATATTGTAACGGATTAAATTTTGAAATTAGGGTAATATTATGAGAAAGCATGTAATGTTTAAGCTTTTGAGCGGCAAAAATCATAGCTAGATAATGCTTCTCAATAGGTGGATACCTTATCTCCATCAATATTAGGCAACGAATGAAGTATTATAGTGCATTTTCCTTCCCCTCGCCATTGACCTGGGCTAAGAGGGCTCCAAGAGAGTCATCTAAGGCTGTGGTGTAATGTATTATTGATTTCACTGGGATAGGGGCTACCAAAATAGAAGGTGTAATTAAATATTGTTTAACATCCTCAAAGGCCTGCTGGCATTTCTCTTCTTAAATGAATTTGTTAACCTTTTTAATTAATGTTGAGAAAGGCTGACACTTACCTGAGAGATTAGAAATAAAGCATCTCAGATATGTCAATTTTCCTTGGAAGGAATGTAGTTGTTTCAAGGTCTTGGGAGGAGGCATTTGTAAGATAAATTTAATCTTATCCAGGTTGATCTTGATTCCACGATGATGGACAGAGAATCCTAAAAATTTCCCAGAGGTAATGCCGAAGGCGCACTTTAACGGATTCATTTTAAGGTCATATTGTCGTAACTGTTTGAACACATTCCTTAAATCTTACAAATGGTCTATTTTTCATTCACTTTTGATGACCAAATCATCCAGGTAGCATTCCACTTGATTGTGAATGAGATCATCATAAATCTTTGTCATAGCTCATTCATATGTCACTCTTGCGTTCTTCAGCCCAAACAGCATCACTGTGTAGCAGAAAATCTTGATAGGTGTCCTGAAGGCTGTAAGTGCTGCATCTTCTGGAGCCACGTTGATTTGGTTATACCCTGATGATCCATCCATGAAGGAGAAAAGTTCATGTGTCGAAGCAATATCCACCATCATTTTTGGTATCGATAACGGAAATTCATCTTTTAGACATGCTTTGTTCAAATCCCTGAAGTCAACACAAACACGGATTTGTCCATTTTTTTTCTTAACAGGTACAATGTTAGCTAACCATGAGGTGTATCGCTCTTCTCTTATAAAGCTAGCATCTAGTAATTTCTTCACCTCGGTAACGAATTGCTGCTCTATTTTGAGGCGCATTTTTCCTGGGGCTTGTTTTACTGCGGTCATACCTTTGTCCACCCCGAGTTTGTGAATTGCAACTTATGCTAACAGTCATGACATTTCATCATAACTTCATGCAAAGCAATCTTTAAATTCATTTAATAGTTTGATCAATTCTAAAGATTCTTCATCGTTGAGTAGAGAACTTATAAATGTAGGTCGGGACTGTTCTTCCGTTTCGAGGTTAGTTTCCTTCAATTTATCGACAGTTGACTTGATTTGTTCCTTAAATTTTGATGGAGCACCTTCTATTTGCTGATCAGTAGAGTCATCCTATATATCAAGGCAATCCTCTTCCAACTTATTAGTAACAATCATGCAAAATTTTGAATCATCGACTGGTCCAACTGTACCAAATCCGAGACCCTCTTTCGAGTTGGGAGTGTGACTTTTAACATCTCATAATTTTTCAAAAAGTTTTAATTTATCTTTTGTCATTTCTTTTGGAAGATGCCCTTGTTGGATTAACTTTCGTACACAAGGTGAAAAGTAACCAAAAGGCAATTCCATTAATTCATTAGGATCCTCGTCCAAATTTACATGATTTTCAAAACTTGTAGAAGTACAAGCACGATAAAAATTGATCAGCTTTCAATCAGTGCTATGGACTTCCTTGACCTCTAAACTCTCAAAATTTTGAGCATGTTGTTGACATAGTGGTTTATCCGATCATACATTGTTTCATATTTGCTTTTCTCTATGTCTTCTAAGGATATCTCGTACTGAAGTTTCTTCTATTTTGTCATCATTATTTCATCTCCAGAACTGTCTTTATCACCAATGTTGATGGTCAGCCTGACCCACTCAATAATTAAATTAGTTCTTGCTCATCCACGTCCCTGGTCTGGACCTGAGGTGTGCGAGCTAAAAGAACCCCCAACAATTTGTCCTAAATAGGTGGTGGAAGATCGCTGAAATGGAGTTAAATTGCTTCCACTTTGTGATATTTCTGAGTCTACGCTTTTATTTTTCACAATTTCATGAGAGAAGATAGTTTTCTTTGGAGGCACGTAGTAGGGAACATCTTCATGAATGCCAACTTGATGAACTGAAAACAGTTGTAGATCTCCCTTGATACAATGTTCTTGTACTTCCTTATATTACTTAATACATTGGTGTGGAGACGTTGGAACCAAGTTGTGTTCATGAATCCTTGGTTGACCAAGTAGAGCATTAAAAGAGATCTCATCGTTGATGATATGGAACTTAAAGGTTGTTACTAGTTCTCAAACCTTCATAAGTAATGTAATTGATCCAAGAGTTTCCTCTCCATTTTGGTTAAATCCTCTTAACATCATTTTATCGGATGTAAGCTCCTGAGCTTCAATTTCCAAATAAGCCAATGTCATAGCTCATCAAGTTGAGGGATGCTGCAGGACCTACCAAGACTCTGGACATCACAAATCTGTTGATGTTAGCAAAGATATAGAGTGGAAAATTGTGGTCGGCGATACCGAGTAGCAAATCTTCATTGGTGAAAGTTATTTCAGATTGTTCTTTCAATGAGCAAACTTCATCCAAGGATGTGCTAGCCAACTGGGCTAAGCAAATCTCTGGGACAAGCAAAGCTATAACTAGAGACTCTCTCATCTTCTTTGACAACATTGGAGCATCGTAGATGCTTAATTTAGCCGACAACTTCCTAAGATGACCTAACACGTGGTAATCCACTTTGTATGATCCTCCAAATTTCTCTTGATTATGTGGTTCTTTCATTGGTGGAGATGGAGGCAGCTTTTCTAGAGTTACTATTTGCTTTCCTTTATCCACTGAAGCTGTTCTTGGGGTAACATTCTCCCGCTCCTTAAGTTCACTTATGCAATTTCTTCTCCTTGCGATACCATTGTTGAATCTTCTGGTACTTCTTCTTTATCGGAAAGATCTAAGTTGATGGAAAGCGGTGCACCATGGCGCTCGAGGATTGGTTCTTCACTCTTGGTGTTGTCGTAGTTAGTATCATCGATGTCTTCTTCGGTCATGTAAATGAGTTTTTTGGACTCAAGTACGATTTAAGGATTGGTTTGGAAATCAAGATTGAGGTTATGTTGGTAAAAATCAGTTACTTTATCACCAAAATAGTTAAAACACAGCCATAATCATAATCATTATATTCATAAGACCCCAGAGGGGTAAAAAGATAATCATACAAGGTCAGGGGTTCGAGGATTTTCTTTGTCAAATCCTATACAACTAATCTAGCAGAGGTGGCCCCAATCCTACCAACCATGCTATCAGTCTTTATGGTGGTATACTTCTTCTTTGTCTTTGACGATGAGGGATCTTCTGGCAAAATCTTTACCTCAGGCTTGGCAGGTTGAAGGCTCTGAACGGAGGCTTCTTTTGAAGCATTTTGAATTTGGTTTAATATTTTCTTGGACAATTTGCTTCAAATTGTACACCATCCATCATTTCCAGTAAATGGGTCAATCGGAGAAATTGGCTCAGCCGAAATCATATTTATAGAAAATTTTTCAGGTTATTTCAAATATTCTATTTGGATCGTTATATTTCATTCTCTAAGATTTTTATTGAGCCAATCCTTGAAGATAAAACTTTCCTCTATAGTGTGTCCAAGAAATCTATGATACAGGCAATAATTTGGTTAATCTTTCTTGTTGACCTCTTCTGGTTTCATTGGATCTGGTAGTCTGAACTCCGGCTTCTTCATCAGACTTCGGAAAATCTTGGATACTACTTCATCTTTGAAGGAATACACCACTTTCTTTCATTCTTCCAAAGATATTCTCTTATTCTCTATTGGGTATGATCCTCGCTGAGGCAGTTGCTGGCTAGATTGACCGTATTGTTGTGTCTGATTTTGAGCATGTGGTGATGACGATGAATGAGGATTTTCTGCATGTATCTTCATTGGTTGTTTTTCTTTTATCGACAGTTACCACTATTCTTGACTTCTTTTCATATACTCTAGTTGCCATGGATTTCTCATGAGACTCCATATGTTTGATTTCTTCTTGAAGATTGCTGGCTTTGCTGAGTAGCTTCTTGAAGGATATCATGGTGAGTCCTATGAGCATGAAAGCTACTGACCCATGAATGCTCTTGAGTAAGATCTCAATCACGTGATGTTCCTGCAGCTGAGGTTCACATTTCTTGCTAAGGTTTCTCCACCTCAAAATATAGTCCACTAAAGTCTCATTGAGCTTTTGGTTTTCCATTACGAGATCTCCAATAGAGATGTGATGTTGCGCTCTGACAAATCTTTTCACGAACAACTGTTATAACTTGGCGAATGTCTTAACTGATACGTTGGGTAATTCGACAAACCAATCAAAAACGATCCCTGATAGGCTGCTGACAAACTGACGGAAAAACAAGGCTTCGTTACCTCCCGTATTACCACAACTCGCTCGGAAATGTGCTATGAGCTATCTAGGATTTCTAATCCCATCGAGTATCTTAAAGTTTAGCGACACAAAACCCATAGGGTAGGGTACGACATCAAACTCCTCCGAGTAAAGTATACCCTTTAAAAACAATGCACCACCCTTGGATTAGGCTAAGACCTCCCAAACTTCCTCGACCATTTGCTTAAACTCTTTCTCTAGCATAGCACTTGATGGAGAATCCTTCTTTTATTGCTCATCTTTATTTGCTGAGGCAACTTCCCTCCTTTCATTTGTGAAATGTATAATCTTCGGTTGGTTATTTTCTGGAGAGGCTAACTGTGGTACTTGAGATTGTCCTTGAACTGTGACCACAGTGGTCATGGTAGCGGCCATCTTTTCCATTCTTATCTCCATTTGGCTGATTTGCTTAACTATTAGGAAGACAGCCCCGCAGCTTATCTATAATGTTCTCTTCGATGAGAGGTTGAGCGTCCCATGCAGATGCAGCAGCTCTGGTTTCAATGACATGGATATCCATGAAATCCTCCTTAAGGTACTCGTTAAAGTCAATATATTCATCATCTTCATGAGTGAAGACTCCATGTTCCCGAGCTAATTCAGAAATCTTGATCCTGAGCTTTTTGACCTTTTATTCAATTATTCATTATTGGATTGTCTTAAGGTCTGGAGGACCCTGCTGGACCTCCTCCACTTGATCCTCCATCTTGCTAGCGATTGCTACGACAATATCATATACTTCGGACCCTTGCTTCATTCCATGATCTTGCTCTGTGGGCTTACTGGACTGTATCGGTACAGCGACCTTGGGTATCCATACCTTTTTCTTTAATGGTGATTTCTTGAAACAGGGTGTCTCAGCAGAAACAACGGCATGTCGAGGAAAGGTATGCTTCCATGTTGCAGACCAGATACCGTACAGAGAAATCTCTTCATCTTTCCCTTTGGAACTTTAGAAATATATTTATAATGGGTAATTGATAGAATTCTTGGACCCAGATGTGACTTGACTGGTCTACGGCCTACAGGTCTAGCAATGGTGGAATCATTAGTAAAAATGGTTGTATCAACTCTGCATCCCAAATGGAACCAAACGGGAATGCGAGCAGGCAAAGCCTTAGTTGATTTATAAGATCGTCTGACAATTCTAACATCCCTTAAAATTTTTTTCTTCATGCGAGGGGATATTGAATGTCCTGCTCATTGGAGTAACTAGCCAAATGAATAACCGTCTTCAACAGCTAGTCTCTGAAAAACTAAATTGACTCGGGTGATAGGAGCATGCTTCTTCCTCTCCTCACCACGTCCATGAAGTGACAATAAAGAAGCAGTGATCTTTTGGATACTTTCGTACCCATTGTTATCCATTAAGGGATGGAACCTACTCCCTTGTAGAAGTGGATAGGGCTTCAGTAATCCTAACTCATCCTGGTGAGGATCTTTATCAACAACTACATCCTTAGGAGTCTGGGTCTTTAGTAGCCCTCCAAACCATCCCACTGCAGTTTCTCCTTTGGGTTTGGGTTAACAGTGGAGTCCTCGAACTTGATCCTATTTCAAACACTGATGGTGGGACAGCTAACCCCTCAGTTGAGTCTTTAATGATCATAACTTATTTTCCCTTAGCAGCAGTGGGAACAACAAGCTTGGTAGGCTCTGTGGTAGCAGTAGTCTTGACCTTACTGTAAGAAGGCAATTCCTGAGGGAAGCTCAGACTAAACTCAACAGATGGTTCCTGAACTTCTAGAGCAATGAATTTCATTACTACAAATGAGGTTTTGTTGAGGATCACCTCAAGATCTTCAAATCCTGCTCCAAACTTCATCAAAATTGCAGGCGTTGCGGCTCATCAGCAGGTTGCAGGAAAACTTAGCATTGGGAACGCCATTGCAGCAGCTTCAAAAGAGAAAGTTATGGGTTTAGCTATTTGGCCAACACCTTGTAATCCTAGTGCAAGCACTTAAAATTAGCAGAGGCCAATCTGTGGACCTGGTAAGTCTTTAATTAATTTGTGGAGGTTTTAAAATTTTACTAAAAAGATTTTGAAGATACAAAGATCTAATTAGTTAAAGGAAAATTTAAAAAGCAGGAGCAGCACAACACAATCCGTTTTAATTTGCAAAATGGCATATCAAACTCGAAAGGGAAAAGGTGAACTTCAGACCAATTGCAGGACCAACTTAACAATGTGCAGTGCGCAATTGGAATTAGTCCACCAACACACCTATTGGGGGTCCGACCGCACTTGAAGATTAAAATGTCCTTAATGGCCTCCTGAACCTCCTTATTGGAAGGTGATTGAACAGGGAGTCCTGAAGACCAAAGAGTTGACCGTACATTCCCAAGACACAAACGGGTAAAGCATGCCAACAAAAGAAGGGTAATCTGGTTCATGAGGGACATGAAACATTACCACGGTATGAGGATAATATTTCCTGATTTAACTGGAGAGAAAAGGTAGTCCCCAACGGAGTCACCAAAAACTCTAGACACTATTTTTGGTTAAGGAGTTGCCCATTATAAGCTNGAGAAAATAAAACCACACTTTAGTTTACAAGAAGAAATCATTGTCAAACCAATAACAAGTCTCAATTAAAACAAAAAGTAGTCTAAAATAGAAAGATAAAAACTTATCTCAATTCCTCCACCAAACTCTTGAAGTTTCTTTGAATCTCTTCTCTTTTACAATCACTCAAAACAACATTACAAAAAGAATAAAGTAAATAAAAAGTGGTTTTTAAAATTCTCTCCTAACTAACTCCCTAGAGAAGAACTTTAAAAACTTGCAAATATTTTCAGGACTCTTTTCTAAGCCCTTTCTTCTTTCTTTTATAGTTTTTCCAAGAGGTTCCTTGGGATTTCTTCAAAATGTGTCTTCATTCAATGTATTATCCCAAGAGACGCATCCTTTCATGATATTTTTCGTCCATGGTGGTTACAACCACCTATTAAGCCAATGGGTGCCTCAAAAACCTCTTGAAAATTTGTAAAAACTGATTTTACTCATCTAGTAACTGTCACTAGTGCTTAACCGTGGGGTCTTGGCATTTAGGTGCGACCTTCTCTGTTTAACCGGCGCTTAAGCGCTGGATCAACCGCTTAGGCGCCAAAACTCTTTTGCACAATTTTTCACCCTTTTGCTCTAAATTTGATCCTTTTTCACTCCTTTAAGCATTTTTTTCTATTTTTACTTCTATCTGCAAGAAAAACACAAAAAGACCTCCCATTAAAGCGCAATATCTAAAAAATAGATACAAAAAAGTGTCTAAAAACACTATATATTTTAGGTGTTTCAGACCCCTGTCTCTTAGATCAAAAATGCAGTCGAAAATACTTCTTTCATCACTTTTGGAGAAGACCCTGGTGTATAGCTCCAAGCCTTCTAGTATATTGATGAACCTTCCTTGAACTTCTTCATAGAATTTAAATTTCCTTTTCTTTAATTTGATCAGTTTATCAAATTCTGTTATGGTGATCAATGGCGGCTGTAGAGGGTGCTCCATCATTTCAACATCAGTAGGAATCCAAGCTTGTACTGTCTCTATCTACTGCGGAATATAGTACTTTGTATCCAACGAGATATATGGCTTTGTATCCAACGCCATATATGCTTCCACAATCGGGTAATCAGTGGTCTGAAATCAATCGTCAATGGACGCGTACCTCTCCAAAGTACTGTAGCGCTCCAAGTGGAGGAAAATGTAGTCCAGGCACTCCATAAATGACCTTGTAGCTAATGTACGTGTAGGTACCTCAGTGTTGCATGTCGGGCAATCCGTACAAAGAACATCTGAAACTCGTGGTATCTCCGGCTCTATAATGAACTCGGACTCATCGTCTGTAGCAGGTAGGCTAGAAGAGGTCTTTTTCATTCCTGGATCGTAGATATTCCTCTCAGGGATAGCGATGAGGAAGTTTTTCACCTCCTTTTGGCTTCTTCTTTCTTCACATAAGAAAGCCCTATGTTTTGGACAGTTGGTGTTTCTGTGCTGAGTTCTCCACAGCAGTGCATCTAGTGGTCTTTCATCATTGGCAGGGACAAGTCCACCGGTTGGAGTAGATATCATAGACAACAGGCGACTAGTCCCTACCATCGGGTCTTGCTGTACTCGCACATTTTTCCCCTTCAGTGAAGAATTATTTTTGGTGCTTAACCTTAGTAGTGATGGTAGCCCTTCTTTTTCCTGACGGCTAACCACATCAAACAGAGTACCCTCGTAGTCCACTTTGACTTGACTGAAGTCCATGTCAAAGTCTATGGTGCTACCCTGCGGTGCCCTTTCCTCGTTAAGTCTGAGGTTCCAGCCATCTTTGAAAGTAAAGTTTAGCGTATGGCCTGACATTTTCTCTGCAGATGATAGGAAAAACATTAGTGAGCTGAATATTAGTAGGAACAAGAACAAAACAAAGTGTTTATTATAGAAAACTTTAATTTACATTGGTGAAAAAAATGTTCATTTATGTATGTATTTTGTTTAATTTAGTAGAATATCAAATTAAATGGTAGAAAAGAGAAAAATTGAAGTATGTAATTTCAAAAAAAAAATTCATTATATTGAGGTTAACTTTATTACAAAATTTGGATCCGATCACAAATGTTTGGGCAAATAAATAACTCTAGGACGATCAAAATTTCAAAATTTCATGCCAAACAATGTCAAGTTGCATAGTATGTCTTCAGGTATTGTCCATCGATTGGCACCATGGGTCTTTCACCCTAGAAATCTACTAACTAGTAGGCTCCTCTTGTGTAGACCTTCTACACGACAAATGGTCCCTCCCAAGTTGGCTCGAATTTTCCACCTATCTTGCGGCATGTAAGAATAGGCTTTTTGAGCACGAGTACGAGATCACCAAATTTGAATGTCTATGGTTGGACCAATTTGTCATGAGTTTGTACCATCTTCTCTTGATAAAGCTCCAAGTATTGTTGTGCTTCTAGTCATTTTCCTTTGAGACTTTCGAATTCCTCAAGTTTGAGTTTTTCATTTTCTTCTGTTGTCAGTTGATTGATGACAGCAACTCTTAAAGATGGCTTCTGAACTTCTAACGGTAGTACGACCTCGGACCTGTACACGAGCATTTAGGGTGTGCACTGAGTGGGAGTCCTGAATGTTGTCTGGTAGGCCCACAAGGCTTCTAGCAATTTTTTATGCCAATCTTTTTTATTTTCATCCAGTGTCTTCTTCAAAATCTATACCAGTGTTCTGTTGAAAGGCTCAGCCAAGCCATTTGCCCTAAGATAGTAAATTGTAGAGTATCTCCAGTCTATCTCGTGAAGTTTGACAAAATTATTGATTTTGGTGCTTTTGAAGGTTGTCTCATTATCAGAGATTATTCTACACAGAACTCCAAAATTGTATGCGACTTGGCTTTTGAAGTATTGAAGGACGTGCTATGTCATAATCTCTCATAAGGGCACTGCCTCTCCTCATTTGGAAAAGTAATCTGCAACGACAAGTTTAAGTCTGTGTCCTTTACAAGATGAAGGGTCTATCGGACCTATTATGTTCGTGCCCCAACACTTAAATGGCCACGAGGCAACGGTTGGGTGTAGCACATTCGGAAGTTGGTGTAAGACCACACCATGCACTTAACACTGGTGACATTTTTTGGTTGTATCCATACAGTCGAACATCATTGCCGGCCAATAATATCCGAGTCTTTTGATCTTTATTTTCATCTTCGGCCCTGACAGGTGAGCACCACACAATCTGGCGTGTACTTCTTTGATAATATTTTGTGCTTCGGTTCTGCTTAGGCATCGTAGCCACATCTAATCGAATGATATTCAGTGGAGGACACCACATATCAGAGCACACGACATAGCTCTTTTTATGTTGTGGTGTGCCTCAGACTTGTCCTCTTAGAGTGTTCAAGTTTGCAAGTATTCTATCAATGACTTATGCCAATCTCCATTGATATCAGCAATTGCAATCATTGTTTCTTCTTCTCTTACAAAATTGTGTAGATTTTTGAGTTGTACTTTGATATCAACGGAATTCTCTAGGGAACATGCCAGCTCCTTAGCAAGTTTTGCTAGAGCGTCAGCATTGGCATTATCTCTCTTAGAAAAATGGTAGAAAGTTACATTGCAAAATTGCTCCAACAGCTTTATTGAGTAATGATGGTGTTCTGCTAATCTCGGCTTTAAAATCTTGTACTGTTCGTCGACTTGTTGGATGAAGAGCTTAGAGTTGCCATAGATGGAAATATTTGTTATGTCCATCAAGATTACCAACTCCAACCAAGTAATTAAGGCTTCATATTCTACTTCATTGTTGGTGCATGGTTCTGCCAGGTGGTTTGAGAACCTCAACATACCCTTATCTAGCATGATAAAGATCAGGCCAATTCCTGCTTTGCCTAGTATAACTGTGCCTGATCCTTTATCTTTTTTGGCTGATGAAGCTCCGTCAAAGTACATCTCCCAGTGTTGCACACCAGAGAAATCCATTTGTAATACTTGTTCATATGTTTACATATCATTAAGAGGGAACCCAGTTGGAAGTGGGCATGCAACAAGGAAGTCTGCTAAAATTTGTCCCTTAATAACACAAAGGGAACAAAAGTTATATCAAATTGCAATAAAATCATTGACCACCTTGCTAGATGTCTGGAAAGTGTTGGTCGGGTCATCAAATATTGTAACGGATTAAATTTTGAAATTAGGGTAATCTTATGAGAAAGCATGTAATGTTTAAGCTTTTGAGCGGCAAAAATCAAAGCTAGATAATGCTTATCGATAGGCGGATACCTTATCTCCATCAATATTAGGCGACGAATGAAGTATTATAGTGCATTTTCCTTCCCCTCGTCATTGACCTGGGCTAAGAGGGCTCCAAGAGAGTCATCTAAGGCTATGGTGTAATGTCTTATTGGTTTCACTGGGATAGGGGCTACCAAAATAGAAGGTGTAATTAAATATTGTTTAACATCCTCAAAGGCCTGCTAGCATTTCTCTTCTTAAATGAATTTGGCAACCTTTTTAATTAATGCTGAGAAAGGCTGACACTTACCTGAGAGATTAGAAATAAAGCATCTCAGATATGTCAATTTTCCTTGGAAAGAATGTAGTTGTTTCAAGGTCTTGGGAGGAGGCATTTGTAAGATAACTTTAATCTTATCCGGGTTGATCTCAATTCCACGATGATGGACAGAGAATCCTAAAAATTTCCCAGAGGTAACGCCGAAGGCGCACTTTAACGGATTCATTTTAAGGTCATATTGTCGTAACTGTTTGAACACATTTCTTAAATCTTACAAATGGTCTATTTTTCATTCACTTTTGATGACCAAATCATCCACGTAGCATTCCACTTGATTGTGAATGAGATCATCATAAATCTTTGTCATAGCTCGTTCATATGTCACTCTAGCGTTCTTCAGCCCAAACAACATCACTGTGTAGCAGAAAATCTCGATAGGTGTCCTGAAGACTGTAAGTGCTGCATCTTTTGGAGCCATGTTGATTTGGTTATACCCTGATGATCCGTCCATGAAGGAGAAAAGTTCATGTGTCGAAGCAATATCCACCATCATTTTTGGTATCGATAACGGAAATTCATCTTTTGGACATGCTTTGTTTAAATCCGTGAAGTCAACACAAACACGGATTTGTCCGTTTTTTTCTTAACAGGTACAATGTTAACTAACCATGAGGGGTATCGGCAATGAATTGCTGCTCTACTTTGAGGCGCATTTTTCCTGGGGCTTGTTTTAATGCGGTCATACCTTTGTCCACCCCGAGTTTATGAATTGCAACTTATGCTAACAGTCATGACATTTCATCATAACTTCATGCAAAGAAGTCTTTAAATTCATTTAATAGCTTGATCAATTCTAAAGATTCTTCATCGTTGAGTAGAGAACTTATAAATGTAGGTCGGGACTGTTCTTCCGTTTCGAGGTTAGTTTCCTTCAATTTATCGACAGTTGACTTGATTTCTTCCTTAAATTTTGATGGAGCACCTTCTATTTGCTGATCAGTAGAGTCATCCTCTACATCAAGGCAATCTTTTTCCAACTTATTAGTAACAACCATGCAAAATTTTGAATCATCGACTGGTCCAACTATACCAAATCCGAGACCCTCTTTCGAGTTGGGAGTGTGACTTTTAACATCTCATAATTTTTCAAAAAGTTGTAATTTATCTTTTGTCATTTCTTTTGGAAGATGCCCTTGTTGGATTAACTTTCGTACATAAGGTGAAAAGTAACCAAAAGGCAATTCCATTAATTCATTAGGATCCTCGTCCAAATTTACATGATTTCAAAACTAGTAGAAGTAGAAGCACAATAAAAATTGATCAGCTTTAAATCAGTGCTACGGACTTCCTTGACCTCTAAACTCTCAAAATTTTGAGGGAGAATCCGAGTAAGGGTCATGTTGTTGACATAGTGGTTTATCCGATCATACATTGTTTCATATTCGCTTTTTTGCATGTCTTCTAAGGATATCTCGTACTAAAGTTTCTTCTATTTTGTCATTATTATTTCATCTTCAGAATTGTCTTTATCACCAATGTTGATGGTCAGCCTGACCCACTCAATAATTAAATTAGTTCTTGCTCGTCCACGTCCCTGGTCTGGACCTGAGGTGCGCGAGCTAAAAGAATCCCCAACAATTTGTCCTAAATAGGTGGTGGAAGATCGCTGAAACGGAGTTAAATTGCTTCCACTTTGTGATATTTCTGAGTCTATGCTTTTATTTTTCACAATTTCACGAGAAAAGACAGTTTTCTTTGGAGGCACGTAGTAGGGAACATCTTCATGAATGCCAACTTCATGAACTGAAAACAGTTGTAGATCTCCCTTGATACAATGTTCTTGTCTTTCCTTATAGTACTTAATACATTGGTGTGGAGACGTTGGAACCAAGTTGTGTTCATGAATCCTTGGTTGACCAAGTAGAGCATTAAAAGAGATCTCATCATCGATGATATGGAACTTAACGGTTGTTACTAGTTCTCAAACCTTCATAAGTAATGTAATTGATCCAAGAGTTCCCTCTCCATTTTGGTTAAATCCTCTTAACATCACTTTATCGGATGTAAGATCCTGAGCTTCAATTTTCAAATAAGCCAATGTCATAGCTCATCAAGTTGAGGGATGCTGCAGGACCTACCAAGACTCTGGACATCACAAATCTGCTGATGTTAGCGAAGATATAGAGTGGACAATTGTGGTCGGCGATACTGAGTAGCAAATCTTCATTGGTGAAAGTTATGTCAGATTGTTCTTTCAATGAGCAAACTTCATCCAAGGATGTGCTAGCCAACTGGGCTAAGCAAATCTCTGGGACAAGCAAAGCTATAACCAGAGACTCTCTCATCTTCTTTGACAACATTAGAGCATCGTAGATGCTTAATTTAGCCGACAACTTCCTAAGATGACCTAATACGTAGTAATCCACTTTGTATGATCCTCCAATTTTCTCTTGATTATGTGGTTCTTCCATTGGTGGAGATGGAGGCAGCTTTTCTAGAGTTACTATTTGCTTTCCTTTATCCACTGGAGCTTTTCTTGGGGTAACATTCTCCCGCTCCTTAAGTTCACTTATGTAATTTCTTCTCCATGCGATACCATTGTTGAATATTCTGGTACTTCTTCTTTATCGGAAAGATCTAAGTTGATGGAAAGCGGTGCACCGTGGCGCTCGAGGATTGGTTCTTCACTCCTGGTGTTATCGTAGTTAGCATCATCGATGTCTTCTTCGGTCATGTTAATGAGTTTTTTGGACTCAAGTACGATTTAAGGATTGGTTTGGAAATCAAGATTGAGGTTATGTTGGTCAAAATCAATTACTTTATCACCAAAATAGTTAAAACACAGCCATAATCAAAATCATTATATTCATAAGACCCCAGATGGGTAAAAAGATAATCATACCAGGTCAGGGGTTCAAGGATTTTCTTTGTCAAATCCTATACAACTAATCTAGCAGAGGTGGCCCCAATCCTACCAACCATGCTATCAGTCTTTATGGTGGTATACTTCTTCTTTGTCTTTGACGATGAGGGATCTTCTGGCAAAATCTTCACCTCAGGCTTGACAGATTGAAGGCTCCAAACGGAGGCTTCTTTTGAAGCATTTTGAATTTGGTTTAATATTTTCTTGGACAATTTGCTTCAAATTGTACACCATCCATCATTTCCAGTAAATGGGTCAATCGGAGAGATTGGCTCAGCCGAAATCATATTTATAGAAACTTTTTCAGGTTATTTCAAATATTCTTTTTGGATCGATATATTCCATTCTCTAAGATTTTTATTGAGCCAATCCTTGAAGATAAAACTTTCCTCTATAGTGTATCCAAGCAATCTATGATACAGGCAATAATTTGGTTAATCTTTCTTGTTGACCTCTTCTGGTTTCATTGGATCTGGTAGTCTGAACTCCAGCTTCTTCATCAGACTTCGGAAAATCTTATATACTACTTCATCTTTGAAGGAATACACCACTTTCTTTCATTCTGCCAAAGATATTCTCTTATTCTCTATTGGGTATGATCCTCGCTAAGGCAGTTGCTGGCTAGATTGACCGTATTGTTGTGTTTGATTTTGAGCATGTGGTGATGACGACGGATGAGGATTTTCTGCATGTATCTTCATTGGTTGTTTTTCTTTTATCGACAGTTACCACTATTCTTGACTTCTTTTCATATACTCTGGTTGCCATGGATTTCTCATGAGACTCCATATGTTTGATTTCTTCTTGAAGACTGCTGGCTTTGCTGAGTAGCTTCTCGAAGGATATCATGGTGAGTCCTATGAGCATGAAAGCTACTGACCCATGAATGCTCTTGAGTAAGATCTCAATCACGTGATGTTCCTGCAGCTGAGGTTCACATTTCTTGCTAAGGTTTCTCCACCTCAAAATATAGTCCATTAAAGTCTCATTTAGCTTCTGGTTTTCCATTATGAGATCTCCAATAGAGATGTGATGTTGCGCTCTGACAAATCTTTTCACGAACAACTGTTATAACTTGGAGAATGTCTTAACTGATACGTTGGGTAATTCGACAAACCAATAAAAAACGATCCCTGATAGGCTGCTGACAAACTGATGGAAAAACAAGGCTTCGTTACCTCCCGTATTACCACAACTCGCTCGGAAATGTGCTATGAGCTATCTGGGATTTCTAATCCCATCGAGTATCTTAAAGTTTGGCGACACAAAACCCATAGGGTAGGGTACGACATCAAACTCCTCCGGGTAAAGTACACCCTTTAAAACCAATGCACCACCCTTGGATTAGGCTAAGGCCTCCCAAACTTCCTCGACCATTTGCTTAAACTCTTTCTCTAGCATAGCACTTGATGGAGAATCCTTCTTTTATTGCTCATCTTTATTTGCTGAGGCAACTTCCCTCCTTTCATTTGTGAAATGTATAATCTTCGGTTGGTTATTTTCTGGAGAGGCTAACTGTGGTACTTGAGATTGTCCTTGAACTGTGACCACAGTGGTCATGGTAGCGGCCATCTTTTCCATTCTTATCTCCATTTGGCTGATTTGCTTAACTATTAGGAAGACAGCCCCGCAGCTTATCTAAAATGTTCTCTTCGATGAGAGGTTGAGCGTCCCATGCAGATGCAACAGCTCTGGTTTCAATGACATGGATATCCATGAAATCCTTCTTAAGGTACTCGTTAAAGTCAATATATTCATCATCTTCATGAGTGAAGACTCCATGTTCCCGAGCTAATTCAGAAATCTTGATCCTGAGCTTTTTGACCTTTTATTCAATTATTCATTATTGGATTGTCTTAAGGTCTGGAGGACCCTGCTGGACCTCCTCCACTTGATCCTCCATCTTGCTAGCAATTGCTACAACAATATCATGTACTTCGGACCCTTTCTTCATTCCATGATCTTGCTCTGCGGGCTTACTGGACTGTATCATTACAGCAACCTTGGGTATCCATACCTTTTTCTTTAATGGTGATTTCTTGAAACAGAGTGTCTCAGCAGAAACATCGGCATGTCGAGGAAAGGTATGCTTCCATGTTGCAGACCAGATACCGTACAAAGAAATCTCTTCATCTTTTCTTTTGGAACTTTAGAAACATATTTATAATGTGTAATTGATAGAATTCTTGGACCCATATGTGACTTGACTGGTCTACGGCCTACAGGACTAGCAATGGTGGAATCATTAGTAAAAACGGTTGTATCAACTCTGCTTCCCAAATGGAACCAAACGGGAATGCGAGCAGGCAAAGCCTTAGTTGATTTATAAGATCGTCTGGCAATTCTAACATCCCTTAAAATTTCTTTCTTCATGCGAGGGGATACTGAATGTCCTGCTCATTGGAGTAACTAGCCAACTGAATAACCATCTTCAACAGCTAGTCTCTGAAAAACTAAATTGACTCGGGTGATAGGAGCATGCTTCTTCCTCTCCTCACCACGTCCATGAAGTGACAATAAAGAAGTAGTGATCTTTTGGATACTTTCGTACCCATTGGTATCCATTAAGGGATGGAACCTACTCCCTTGTAGAAGTGGATAGGTCTTCAGTAATCCTAACTCATCCTGGTGAGGATCTTTATCAACAACTACATCCTTAGGAGTCTGGGTCTTTAGTAGCCCTCCAAACCATCCCACTGCAGTTTCTCCTTTGGGTTTGGGTTAACAGTGAAGTCCTCAAACTTGATCCTATTTCAAAAACTGATGGTGGGACAGCTAACCCCTCAGTCGAGTCTTTAAAGATCATAACTTATTTTCCCTTAGCAGTAGTGGGAACAACAAGCTTGGTAGGCTCTATGGTAGCAGTAGTCTTGACCTTATTGTAAGAAGGCAATTCCTGAGGGAAGCTCAGACTAAACTCAACAGATGGTTCCTGAACTTCTTGAGCAATGAATTTCATTACGACGAATGAGGTTTTGTCGAGGATGACCTCAAGATCTTCAAATCCTACTCCAAACTTCATCGAAATAGCAGGCGTTGCGGCTCATCAGCAGGTTGCAAGAAAAGTTAGCGTTGGGAACGCCATTACAGCAGCTTCAAAAGAGAAAGTTATGGGTTTAGCTATTTGGCAAATACCTTGTAATCCTAGTGCGAGCATTTAAAATTAGCAGAGGCCAATCTGTGGACCGGGTAAGTCCTTATTTAATTTGTGGAGGTTTTAAAATTTTAGTAAAAAGATTTTGCAGATACAAAGATCTAATTAGTTAAAGGAAAATTTAAAGAGCAGGAGCAGCACGACACAATCCATTTTAATTTGTAAAATGGCATATCAAACTCGAAAGGGAAAAAGTGAAGTTCAGACCAATTGCAGGACCAACTTAACAATGTGCAGGGCCCAATTGGAATTAGTCCACCAACACACCTATTGGGGGTCCGACCGCACTTGAAGATTAAAATGTCCTTAATGGCCTCTTGAACCTATTGGAAGGTGATTGAACAGGCAGTCCTGAAGACCAAAGAGTTGACCGTACTTTCCCAAGACACAAACGGGTAAAGCATGCCAATAGAAGAAGGGTAATCTGGTTCATGAGGGACATGAAAACATTACCACAATATGAGGATAATATTTCCTGATTTAACTTGAGAGAAAAGTTAGTCCCCAACGGAGTCACCAAAAACTCTAGACACTATTTTTGGTTAAGGAGTTGCTCATTATAAGCTGTCGGCCGAATGAATCAAAATCCTATCGCCAGCTTTAGAAGGTCGTTTAATATATATATATATATATATAT
>JXCR01104023.1:78362-96546 GCA_002079205.1 Phalaenopsis hybrid cultivar | reverse complement strand
AAAAAAAAAAAAAAAAAATATATATATATATATATATATATATATATATATATATATATATATATATATATATATATATATATAAAGATGGTTGCGGCAGGAACTGCTCTGCTAGGGTTTCTACGAGGAGGATGGAGCTTGGTGGTTGTTTTCTGAGTAAGACCCTCTTAGGGCAGGGTGGGAGTGTCCTTCTTAGCCTTTTCTTTCTCTTGAAGAGACTTTTCAGCCTTCCCGAGCTAGGGGTCTTAATTTCAGTAAGTTACTGTTTCATTGGAAGTCTGCAGCCTTCTGTATATGTTGGTCAGAAGTGAGCTTGGGTGGGTACCCCAAGTAGCTTGGAGCTTATTTTGGATCACTGTGAGTTGATTTTTACTCACTTGGGCTCTCTCTCCTGGCCCTGGTCATTCTCTGATTCAGAGTGAGTTTTAATATGACATCTCCTATTGACTTGGAGACTAATGCACAGTGGACTAGAGCCACTTATGCTGGAGTGGTTGGGAAAAATATGGATACACTGCAGGATATGGAAAAACTTGTGTTCCCACAAGAGTTCCATGACACAGCTGCAGGAAAAGGTACTTCAACTTGCATTCACCCTATTGGTCTTAAGGAAGGGGAACCTTCTATTTTTTTCTCAAATCAAGAATTAAATATTCTCCACAAGGAAGTTCAATTTACTCTGATTGGCAAATTCAGCTTGGGTCATCCCAAAATGGAGCTAGTGAGAGGTTTTTTTGACTCACTACAGTTTATAGGCTCATGGAAGCTGGGATTACTTGATGGAAGGCACCTCCTAATACAACTTACCACAGAGGAAGACTATGCTAGAGTCTTTGCCAAACAGACAATTAGAATTGTTGGAGCTGATATGAAAATACTAAAATGGACACCAGATTTTGATCCTTCCAAGGAACCTCCAGTGGTGCCAATCTGCTTCAAATTACCTGGACTTCCACTCCACCTATTCAATCTAAATGCTCTTTTCAACATAGGAAGTGCTATTGGCACTCCTTTCAAAGTGGATGCACCCACCTACAACAAAGCAAGACCAGCAAGTGCAAGAATCATAATAGAAAGGAATATCACATTGTCTACGCTAAAAAGAGTGTGGATTGGTGATTAAGCAGAAGGGTTTTGGCAGGAGGTAGTCATGGAACAAAAACCTTACTATTGTCAACATTGCAAAATATTTGGACATACCAAGGAAAAATGCTACAGACTACATCCTCCCACTAAAAGACTACCAACTAATCCAATTCCAAAAGTTACTGAGGAGGCAGATATTAATCTAAATCAGGATGATGAAATACAGCAAGCAAGAAGGAGCAAAAACTTAACTAAAATCACAGCAAACACTACTGAAGGACAATGGGGTGGTCCAAGGGAGCATGAAGGAGGAACTCATCCTGTAGGATTTCTCACACATCAAAGCCCAACAAAAATAGAGGCAGAAATACAAATCAATGATAGAACTATAGATGCTGAACTGAATGAGGTCACTGAAGTCAGCAATCACCCAAGCAAGGAAACAGAAAATTTGGGACAAGTCCCAAAAAATAAAGGAAATAAGGAGGGGTGCTCAAGCAGTAAAATGAAGTGCACCACACCTTCAGAGCAAATGATACAAGAGATACAATACTCAATAGAAAGTGAATGACAAACACAGCAGAAAAAAAAGAAGAAGAAGATAAGAGAATACATTGAAACAAATAATGTGGAACAACAGAAGGACCAAAGGAAAAATAATTCTCACACAACCCGGGGAAAGACAGGATCTAGTTCCCAACCCTCTTCTCATTTACCCCAACAACATGATTAACATGCTATGTTGGAATATAAGGGGGATTGCTGATCTTCCTTCCTTAAAAAGATTAAATTTTTGAAATAAGAAGTACAAGTGTTGGTGCTTGGTTATCCTTGAACCTTTGGTTCTCCAAAATCTTCAGAAATATGCCAAAGCCTTCCCAGGGTTCTCATGTACCACAAATGTGAACAACAAGATCTGGATTTGGAGTAGAAATGAAATGAACTGCAAGGTTTTGCTCAATCACTCACAATTTATACACTGCTCTTTCAACATGCAGACTAATTTGGTTATGCCACTTTTGTTTATGCTGGATCCTCCAAATCAGCCAAACATGAACTGTGGAAGGAGATCCACCAACTCAGAAGTTTGACTAATACTGCCTGGATTGTTGGAAGAGATTTTAAATGCATTGCTTCACCTGCTGAAAGAAAGGGGGGAAGAAATCCATCCATTAGAAATATAACTAAGTTTAATGACAACATGAATACTACTGGGCTGTTTGATTTGGGTTTAATGGACCTGAGTTCACTTGGAGAAGGGGGAAAATTTGGGAAAGATTGGGCAGGATACTGGCTAATGACAGCTGGATACAGAATTATTTGCAAGCAAATGTCACTCATCTTAGTTTGGTAGGGTCTGATCATAGACCTATGTTAATTTCCATCTCTGCCAATGAACACAACAGCAGACCTCCCTTTAGATACCTCAATGTTTGGTCAAGCCACAGAGAGTTCATTCAGATTGTAAAGTAGAATTGGAAGGATTTTGATTATAAAAACCCTCTAATCAAGCTGTGTAATTTACAAAAAAAGACTTCTAAAGCTCTCAATAAATGGAATTGGAGCACATTTAGGAACATTCTGACAGAAGTAGAACAGGCTGAGAAAGAGCTTCAACTTCTGGAGAAAGAACACAACAAGGGTCAGGTGGGAGAATCATTACTCCTGGAAGCCAATGAAAAGTTACTAAATGCAGTAGAGTGGCAAGAGCGATTCCTAAAAAGAAGGCAGCAAAGAACAAGTTTATTGATGGAGACAGAAACACTAAATTTTATCATGCATGCATCAATTACCAAAGAAAATGCAACACCATTCACTCTATCAGAGACAACCAGGGAAATAGGATCAGAGATGCTTAAGGGATTGCTGAGAGTGTTGTGGCCTACTGTATAGACCTAATGCAGTGTGAATTAACTGAAAGAGAACAAGTGGAATTTGAATTGTTCCAAAATGAGAAGGATCTTCTTTCCAAGATAAATTTAGCTGAAACCCCTGGAGAGGAAGAAATTATAAAAACTTTTTTCTCTATTGATAGTGCTAAATCAGCAGGTCCTGATGGATCCACTGTTGATTTCTATAAGAAGGCTTGGGAGGTCATCAAGGTAGAGATTGTTGAAGCAATCCAACACCATTTTAAGGGACACACTTTACCAGACTATTTCAATACTGCCACCATTATTTTTGTCCCCAAATCCTCACTAAAAGATTGTTGGAGTAACTACCGAACTATTAGCCTCACCAACATTGTTAGTAAGATCATAAGCAAAATTTTGGTATTTAGAATCCAACCCATTCTTCAACATCTCATTAGTCCCAAACAAGCAGCCTTTGTGAAAAGGAGAAACATTGGGGATATTATTATGATTACCCAGGAGCTTCTGTTGGATTTAGATAAACCTTGCAGAGGGGGCAACATGATATTTAAACTGGATCTGAAAAAGGCTTATGTTATAATCAATTGGAACTTCATCATGGAGATTATGAAGGCTAGGGGATTTAAAAAAGACTCCTGCAAAATCAACGAAAGATGGCTTGAAGGAAATGTTAACAATGTATTAATTAATTGTAAAACCCATGGTTTTTTCAAGGCTAATAGAGGATTGAGACAAGCAGATCTCGTTTCTCCAACCATCTTCATACTGGCACTGGATTACCTGTAAAAAATTGTAGATAAACCAGGGAATAGAAAAGATTACAGCATATATCTCAACAGACTCAAACAAGACATTAGCCATATTATTTATGCTGATGACATCCTAATTTTCTCTAGAGCTAATAAAAATGCTATAAAAAACCTGTATGCAGATATGCAAAAAATCCAGCAAGCTTCCAGCCTTGAACTGAACAAAGATAAAAGCCACATTCTCTTCAGCAAGAATTGATCCACTGCCTACAAACAATGGATTTTAAAGATCACTGGTTTCAAAGCTATGGATACCCCCTTCAAATACTTAGGGGTATATCTTACTAAGGTAAGGAAAAAACAAATACACTTCAATGAGATTGTGGATAAAACCATTGCTACCCTCTAAGGTTGGACAAATTCCTTCCTGTCTAATGGAGGTAGGATAACCTTTCTGAAAAGCATCTTAACCACCTTCCCCTTATACACCTTACAAGTGGTTGTGATGAAGAAAAGCTCTCAACTCATGTTATAAAGAACCTTCAACAGATTCTTGTGGTCTGGGCAAAGGAAACAAATGATCTGGGCTAGCTGGCAGAAAGCTGCCAAACCTCTATATACTGGGGGTTTAGGCTTCAAGGGACTTCAATGGCTACACAAAATTAGCATTTGCAAACTTTAGCTAAAGTTCAGATATAATGACAACCTTTGGGCAAACTTCATGCACTCCAAATATTGTAGAACGGATCACCCTAACCTGGTGAGGGCCAAACTTGAGGATTCTATGACCTGGAAACAGATGTTGAAAATGAAGGAACAAGCTGAAAAATTATACACTTGGGAGATGAGACAAAGAAACATCAAATTTTGGCAGGACAAATGGTGCCCAGAGATTACAATTAAACCCTTGGATGATAAGGTGGATAAGAACCACGTGGTGAAGGATTGCTGTGAGGGGCAGAATTGGTCTCAGGAGGCACTAAAAAATGTTGTTACAGAAAACTCTATGAATAGTATATCTAAAATCCAATTTGACAGAAATAACAAAGATAGGCTGATTATTAAAGCTAACTCCACCTAAAGTGTGACCCAAGCTATTTATAACCAGTTGTTCACCTAGGAGGAAACTTCTTGGGGAGGTAATTTGTGGAACAAATTCTAACCCCCTCTATGGCATTCTTCTCTTGGAGAGTGCTAAATAACTTAACTCCTATAGATGACATTCTCAAGTTAAAGGGCTTGAAGGGGCCTTCAAAATGCAATCTCTGCTAGAGCAGTGAAGAGACATCTACTCATCTATTTTTCCAGTGTGACTTCTCCAAGAAGATTTGGAGCTCCTTGATAACTAATTTCCACATCAACACTCTTAACTTGGGGTGGGAACAACTAAAGAAGTGTTGGTTAGATTGCCAAAGAATCAAACTTTGTACAATCTCTTTCATCACTGCCTGGTTCATTTGGAATGCAAGGAACAAAAACAAGCATGAAGATCATAATTTGACTACTGCAAAAATGGAGGCAAATTGTTTTACTTATATCAAAAATTTGATCATTTGGAAGGATTTTCCAAACATCTTTAAAATTAACCAAAGCAAGGTTCAGACTTGCAGAGAAGTTATTAAAGTTTATTGGGAAAAACCTCAATACCCCCACCTTAAAGTAAACACTGATGGAAGCTTTCAGCCCACAGAGTAGGAATTGGAGGGGTGTTTAGATTTCATAAAGGCAGAAGCATAATGTTCTTCAAAGCTCCAATTATAGTTGAAGATGCCTTGGAAGCTGAGACAACTGCCCTTTACTTGGCCATTAAAATGGCTGTCATCAACAGATGGACACCACTCCAAGCTGAGGTTGATTCCTCAATACTGATTAAGTACATGACTGGTAAAGTTGTCCCCCCATGGCATATCCAACAGTGGATTCTTAAGATAAAACCTATCACCAAGGAGATACAAGTCAACTACTACTTTAACTACAGAGAGGGCAACAAACTAGCTAATTATCTAGCTATTGAAGGTGTTGAATCCCAAAGAGTAACTGTTTCTACTAACTCTACACAGATTATGGCAGACCTGATAAAGGGTGATAGAATACACATACCTTACCTCAGAATTGCTAGGAGCTAGATGTTATCTTTTTTTCTAGTTTAGACAACTCTTGTATTTATTTAACTTGCTTTACATTTTGATGTTGCCTTTTACTCTCTCTTCTTTATGTTGTAACCCACACTTTGGATGTAATGATGATATTTAAGTANCCAACTGGCTAGCTAGGAGGGGACTTTTTACAGAAGTTCCACTAGTTAGTAGAAGAATTCCCACCCCACTGGACTTCCTTTTATCCAGTGATCGTTTGCCTATCCCTTATCTTAAAAAGTATGTGTAAGATGTTAGAGAGGTGCTTCCCTTTATAAAGGCCCTCTCCTGTCACCTTCCTTCTCTTTGTACTTGGCTACATTTAATGAATTGGAGCTATGCTCCTTACATAAAAAAATATATATATAATAATAATCATCATGAAAATTCAAAAGAAATTTTTTCTTGACTATCCCCTTTTGCCACAAATTGATCGTTTTAATATTCCCTTGGGTTTGATTTCTTCTCTCACAATTTTGCAAAACTTCACATGTTTCGAGATTCTTCCTACACTCTCCTTTTGGAGTCAGTACCTAAATTTTGATTCCCTCTCTTTGAGGTCAGTACCTACATTCTGATTCTCTTTTTGAGGTTGATACCCAAATTTCAACTCTCATTTCGGGGTCAGTACCTACATTCTGATTCCCTCCCTTCGAGGTCGGTACTTAAATTCTGATTCTTTTTTCGAGGTTGATACCCAAATTTCAACTCTCATTTCGGGGTCAGTACCTAAATTCTGATTCCCTCTCTTTGAGGTCGGTACCTAAATTTTGAATCTCTTTTCGAGGTTGATACCTAAATTTCAACTCTCATTTCGGAGTCAATACCTAAATTTTGATTCCCTCCCTTTGAGGTAAGTACCTAAATTTCGATTCTCTTTTTGAGGTTCTTACCTAAATCTCAACTCTCATTTTGGGGTTAGTACCTAAATTTTGATTCCCTCTCTCGAGGTCGGTACCTAAATTTCGATTCTCTTTTTGAGGTTGATACCTAAATTTCAACTCTCATTTTGGGATTAGTACCTAAATTCTGATTCCCTCTCTTCGAGGTCGAAACCTAAATTTTGATTCACATTTCGAGGTTGATACCCAAATTTCAACTTCATTTTGGGGTTAGTACCTCAATTCTGATTCCCTCTCTTCGAGGTCGGTACCTAAATTTTGATTCTCTTTTTGAGGTTGATACCCAAATTTCAACTCACATTTCGGGTTCAGTACTTAAATTCTGATTTCCCTCGATCATCTCTTGAGTTGGATATGAGCCTGTGCTTTTCTCCTCAATCTGATCTTTTTTGCTACTACTTAGGTTTGATGTGAGTCACAGTGCTTTCCTCCCTAATGTAGCAAACATATTTTCCTTGTCACTACTTAGGTTGGATGTGAGTCCCAGTGCTTTCCTTCCTAGTGTGACATATATATTCTCCTGTCATCTCTTAGCTTGGATATAACTTCCCCATCAAAAATCCTACTCCACCTCAATTCAAACTTACATTCGATTTGTCCCAAGTATGGTTACTTGGACATTCTTGAAGTATCGGGTTGATCATTTTGGTCAACGCCAATAAACGCGTCGTGCTTGTGCAGCACACCACACCTATTGGGGGTCCATTTGTTGACCTCCTTTTTGAGGTATTCTTTTCCCTTCTCCGGATACCCTAGGATCTAGCCTTAAGATTTCTCTATTTTGACTCTCTTAGAGGACTAGACTAGGACCCACGCCCTTTAGAAATTCAAAGCCATTTTTTTACTCCTTACAGTTTCATATGGACGGTTTCAGATCCTCAATATTTAATTGAGTCAATCAAATAACTGATATATTGAAGCTCAAATTGAGCTCCTATAGAAATTTGAAAGACATAGATGGACCTCGTGACGTGCGTGACATTTGACTTGCCACTACGAGCGTCATTTTTTACTTTGGTTGTTGCTTATGCGAGGATTGGTCAATATTTTCATCTTACTCGTTAAACGGCTTCGATCAGGTCAAATAATTTCATTTGGCGGGCCATGCGTGAATCAAAATTAATTTGGCACGATAGTCGATGAATTTGTCCAGATGATCCCGGATGATGAAACGGACCGCGCCGTTGCGTCCAGAACGTCGATTTTAGCTAAGAACGACACCCATTTTTGTTAGGATGCCGTGCTTGTATAATATTTGATATTTTCAAATAAAAATATATGATAATTTTTTTTTAAAAAAGAATTTTAAAACTCTAAATCTTAAACCTAATATTTTTTCTTTTCATTTTTCCTTTCTCACGTGTTCCTCCCTTCCTTCTCTTGAAACCCCTCTTACCCTAACCGGACATCTTCTTCCTCCTCTATTCTCTTTCGTTTCTCCGATCACCTCTTCCCTCGCCGGTATTAACCAACTTATGTCGCCGGCCGCTTCACCGGTAATATTCTTTTCAATAAATTTTCCCGCTTAAATGCGTAAGCCCCATCGGTGAACTCTTCTCCTTCCCTCGACTATAAATACCCCTTTTCGGGGAAGGATCTAGAGAGGTTTTTCTTTTTGAACGAATTAGGGATTTCTCTTGTTGGAGACTTGCATTGTACTTTCTAGAAGTCATTTGAGCAAAGTTCTTGGGTTCAATTTTTTTGATTCTTATACTAAAGAGGAATTCTGACTGATTGGCTATTTCTTTTGGATTTGGCTTCATCCATTCTTGGGATTTGAGGATTACTCCTGCTTACTGCTTTTAAGTTCTTTTGAAAACTTCTGGAAACATTCGGAAGTAAGTTCTCCTTCTCTGCTTCTACTGTTTCAAAGAATTCTAGACTTTAGAAAGGCATTTACATGAGAATTTATATTCATGAAATGGATTTGTGCTATAATATCAGGATATAAATAAGATTTTTAACATTTCTTTAGAATGATATTTGGTTGCTTGGAGAGGTTACTTGCAATTTTTCTTGTAGAACTTGAAGTCTTCTATCCTATACGAGTTCTCGATTTGATTTATATATTTTTGAAATTCCCTTCATAGTTGGGTTGAATCATTTGTTTGCACAGCAATAGGCTTAGCTTGCTTTGTGAATGCTGGCTTCAAACAATTAAGCATTGGAAGTATTATTTTCTTTTTTCTTTCTCCTTCTTTTTCTTGCTCTCTATTTTTTTTATGGATCATTGTTTACTTAAGTGACTAGAATTCGGATTTGATGTTATGGATCATTGAATAATCTGCTAAAGGTCCTTTTATGGTTTGAAAAATACATTTGAGACTTGGTTTCGATGCTTTTTGTTGTTCTTTGTTCAAACATATGATGGAAATCATTTTATGGCTCAGGAAATATATTTGGGATTCGGTTCTTATCTTCATTTGCTGCCTTTTTTTTAAAAAAAAAAAAGAGATAAGTTGGGAAAAGATATTTTGGCTTTGAAATTCATTTAAGAGCCATGTTCTTGTACCTCTAACTAATTCATTTGAAATATTTTTTTTTGGAGATCTATGTATAGGCTTTGAACAATTATTTGGGGTTTGGTTTTGATTCTTGGACTTTGTTGTGGATCGGTTTCGATCCCTGCTCCTTGCTGGAGTTCGATTCTGATCTATGTTCTCTGTTGGGGTTTGGTTTCAATTCCTGCTCTTTGTTGTGGTTCGGTTTCGATCTCTGCTCTTTGCTGGAATTTGATTCTTGTTCCTGCTCTTTATTGTGGTTAGGTTTCAATTCCTGCTCTTTGTTGTGGTTCGATTTTGATCTCTGCTCTTTGCTGGAATTTGATTCTTGTTTATGTTCTCTGTTGGGATTTGGTTTCAATTCTTGCTCTTTGTTGCGGTTCGGTTTCGATCCCTACTCTTTGCTGGAATTTGATTCTAGTTTTTGTTCTCTGTTGGGGTTCAGCTTTGATAACTGCTCTTTGTTGTGATTCGATTTCAATCCCTGCTCCTTGCTGGAATTCAATTTTATGGTTCAAAAATATATGTGGAGCTCATTTTTTATGCTTCTTGCTGACCCTTACATAAATACTTGTTGGAATTCATTTTTATGGTTAAATCTTTTTTTTGTGGAGCTCATTTTTATCCTTTTTGCTGCCCCATCATGTGAATACCTACTGGTAATCATTCATTTTTTTTTAGTTTTGTAATATATATATTTGTGGAAGTTATAGGAATGTTTAGATGTTTATTTCTTCCTGTTTCTTAATATGAGATCTCCAGTCTCTATTGAATAAGCATATGAAATATTGAGGTGTCCTATTAGTTCGAGATGAGGGGCAACAGACAATGATGCAAGAGAACCACTGATCAACTCTTCTTATAGCTGAAAATATAAAATCAATATTCGATTAGTGCGATGCCCTTTCACCCCTTGATCGTCAACTGCTCTAACCTTTTTCAAAAGGTTCGAGAATCGGTAGCCACAAAAGAACAGATACTACAAACACCCTACAGATACTACACTCACAAAAGAGATACTACAAACACCCCACAGATACTACAATCGCGAAAGAACAGATGCGACACTACACCATAGACACCATTTCTTGACTAATACATGCATACAATGGATATCACCTACACGTACATTTCATACATCACATAGTACATCTTGCACACCACATATCTTTGTTTGATGGATCTAAGTATCATCATATCACTTTTTTTATATTGTAGACACTATATCCACACACTACGCCCTGCACGACAGATACTACATTTCACATATAGGTGCACCACAATTCGATGACTTCAGATGCTACATTTCACATATAGGTGCACTATACTTTGAGGAGTTTAGATACTACTCCGTTCACACATCCTTTCAACTATAGGTTCAAGGGCTGTCTGACTATAGGGGTGATTCGTTGGTGGCCTCTAGTTGATATTGGTAGGTTGACTTCGATATATCAGTTGCTTGTGGGATTGAGATAGAGAGAAAAATAGGTCTAGTCTGAGCCTAAACCGAATTTAAAAGCTAATATTACACTTTAAATTTTCATACACTTATCATTTAACTTTTCTTTTATAATATGCAAATGTTTACCTAACCTCTTTTATATTATGCAATTGTAGTATGTTTTATAGCATCATCGGACTTAATCAGGTACACTTAGTTGTTTCAGTTTTATTCCTTTACTGCACCTTTTTTTTATTGCATAGTCTTTCCTTTCTTTCTGTCGCTTCATTTCCATAATTTTCCTTTAGTCTTTTCTTGTTACAGTACATCACTACATAGTTGTTTTTTTCTTGTACTATATCATACTATAGACATTCACCTACATTCATTTTTTTTCTATATACATGTTTCTTTTAGTATGTTTATGCAATCCCCTAGGATAAGCCGTTCGAGGCATGTTTTTCTCTTTTCTTTATCCCTCTTCTCAGAACGAGATGACGATGTTGTCAATTGGTGATTCATCTTCAGGCAGCAATCGGGACTACGACGGATGGTGGCAGAAGGAACTTCAACCAAGCTTTGATAGATTTAAATAACATACCTACAGGATGCTGAGGTCGTTCGTCTAGCACAACGTAAATCCTCACATTATCTTTTAGAACTTTTTATGATTTTTATATTGTACGATATAAGTCCTAAACTTTTTATGCTTCTGAGGTCGTCGTTTGGTACGACATAAATCCTCACATTTTCTCGGGCTATTTGCATATGACACCCAAGACACAAGTCCCAAATATCTAAATAATTTACAGGACTGAAATATCACATGATCTCCCTTTCAAAGACGTAAAGCCAAAGCATAGGTTAGTTTGAGATGTCACTTAATCTCCTTCAGTATCTTCGACATCTCCTACTCTTCACTTCTTTAGATTCCAAAAATAACTGTTCCTATTTGAATCTTTCCCATTTGACTTTTCCTATGAACAATCGTGGAAACTTGAACGTTGAATTCGTGAAGATGAAACCTCTCATCATTATCGAGAGTTTTCTTTGGTTATTTCAGTTGTCTAAGATGTAATTAACTATAGAGGCTTGCTTCTATAAGGAATTTAAGAACCCAGATTAATTTAAACCCTGTCTAATCTTTGTATTAGATAGGAGAATTTGTCGTCTATACGCAGACTAAAATAGAGTCATAAACTTGTAAGTTTAGATAGTTAAGCCTACTAATAAGTGATATGTTCATCTTTCAAGATGATATATCATTTATAGTATCGTGCTCAAATATTTAAACTATTAGATATATGAGGTCTATCTGGTCTCATCTTTAAAAAAAAAAAATAAAGGATACCATTTTCACAAAATAAAATTACATTATATATTATACTAAATATAAATTTAAAAAGAATATTTAAAAAAAAATGGCCGACGCTCACGAAAAAAGGCTAAACGTAACATTGAGTTATCTAGACTGAACGCTAGCAACATTATACTGGAAGGTTTTTACCACTCAGATGGAGAACAGTTGGTCAACTCTACTAGATCTTCTAGAATGGTTGGCTCAGGACATCATGATTAACATAATGGTTTGGTATATTATGGGAGTGGCGGACCCTAACTCCCTTAATAGACTTAAAAACTTGTGTAGGGTCCATAAATTACTCATATTTGCTATTTTGGAGCCTTTGGTTCATGTGAATAAGCACAAGATTCTTAATAAATTCAAAGGATATTGCTCTTACTGCAATGTTAACAACAAAGTTTAGGTTTTCTAGAAGCCTAGTGTAAATCTTTCTATTATTAAAGATGAGGATCAATACTTTCTAACTCAAATCTCTTTTGATGGTTTTTAGGGGTGGGGAACCTTTGTTTACTCTAGCTCTATTTTGCATGATAAATATTTGCTTTGGCAAAAATATTGAGTCTATGGGAACTATCATAAATGATAATAGGTTTGTTGGCAGAGATTTCAATATGATCATGAAACTGATGGAAAGGAAAGGAGGGGGAAGAGTAGAGCCTGCTCTTATCAATAGATTTTCTAACTTTGTGTCCAATGCAGGTCTTTATGATTTGGGCTATACTGGTTCTCCTTTCACTTGGATGAGGGGTTTTCTTTATAAAAAAAATGGACTGTTTCTTGTCTAATTTAGCTTTTATAAGTTACTTCCCTATTGCGAAAGTGCAACATTTGAGTCATGTTACTTCTGACCACAATCCTATATTGCTCACTTTGTCTTTCACTGTCATGTCGGCCATTTCTAGATTCAAATTTCATAATGTTTGGACTTCAAATTCTACTTTTCTTGGTTTCGTCACACAAGCTTGGAAATATGATGGTGTTGGGAGTCCTTGGTTTGTTATGTGGCAATTGCATAAGAAAGTGGCAGCTTACCTCAATAAATGGAATTACCAGGTCTTTGGTAATCTTCATAATATTGTTCAGAATATTGTTGATTCGTTGCAAACCCAACTTAAAATTTCTCCACACTCGATGGATAATGTTGCTCAAGCACATTTAGATCTTTTGGATGCTATTGCTTTAGAAGAAAACTTGCTTAAACAGAAAGCTAATGATTCTACTTCTATTGCAGGGGATAGAAACACTAATTATTTTCATGCAACTCTTAAGCATAGAAAAAACATCAATAGCATTTTAAAAATTAGAAAAACTGATGGGAGCATTATTACTAATATGAAAGAGATTGGAGACAGCTATGTTAGCTTTTATACTAAACTTTTCACAATTCTTCTCATACTATGCCTGTTGATCTCACTTATTTTGAGAATGATTATGACTATACTAATAATCTTAGTTTGGTTTATCCTCCTAATGAGCAGGAAATTTTGCATGCCTTCAAATCTATCTGTCCAAATAAAGCCCCGGGTCCTGATGGGTTTTCTTCTGCTTTCTACGTACATGTTTAGGAGGTTATTAAGAAGGAAGTTATTCTTGTTATCCAAAGTTTTTTCCTTGGAAATAATCCTGGTAAATATTTCACTTCGGCTCTGATTTTTCTTATTCTTAAAGGTAATGATAAAATCACGTAGGATAATTTTTGTCCTCTATCTCTCACTACGGTGATATCTAAAGCTCTGAGTAAGATTATTGTTAGTAGACTTTAGCCTCATCTCAATCATGTTATTGTTGAACAACAGTCTGCTTTCATTAAGGGCAGGGACATTACTGACAATATTCTCCTAGCTCAAGAATTGATCGAGGAACTGGACAAAAAGTGCAGGGGGGCAACATGGTTCTCAAATTGGACATCAAGAAAGCTTTTGATACTATTATATGGGACTTTATTCTAAATATTTTGAAATCTAGAGGTTTTAAAAAGGATTTCTGCTCACTTATATAGACATGGCTGTCTAATAACAGCTATAGTGTGATGGTCAATGGTGAAGCCCGTGGTTTCTTTTCTGTCGGAAGGGGCATCAAGCAGGGAGACCCTCTTTCTCCCACAATTTTTATAATTGCTTTTGATTATCTTTCCAGGCTTATTTACAAGTTGCATCACGAGCGACTTTATCTTCAATTCTCCCATAGGTTTAAAATTATTGTAAGCCACCTTGCTTATGTTGATGATGTCATTCTGTTTTTAAATGCTAGTAAACTCGCCATCAAAGCCACTATGAATTTGTTAAAAGACTTTAAAAACACCTCTGAGATGATGTTTAATTTGGCTAAGTGCTCTATGTACTTTGGCAAAGGTGCTCCAACTAATACTGTTGCTTGGACCCCTAATTATACTAGCTACAAAATCTCTAAGCTCCCTATAAAGTACCTTGGGGTCAATACTCTCAGAGGTAGAATCAAGCAAACTCAGAGGGATGAGGTGATTTGATAAGATTAAACTCAAGGTTAATGATTGGAAAAACGTTTTCCTTTCTAATGGGGGCAGGCTCTCTTTATTGAAAAGTGTTCTTTGTACTTTCCTCTTTACATGATTCAGGTTCTCAAAACCAAAAATACCACTCAAAAAATGCTTGAAAATATTTTTAATAAATTCCTTTGGCAGGGCACTAGAAACACTATAATTTTGACAACCTGACACTATGCTTGTAAACCTATTTGTGCTGGTGGGCTTAGTTTTAAAACTTTGCAGCATACTATTGATATTAATATGTGTAAACTTTAGTTCAAATTTTGACAAGGAGAGTCTTTATGGGCCAAATTTATGAATCATAAATATTGTAAAAATTTACATCCTTCCACTGTTAACTGAAGAGTGAGAGATTCTAGACTTTGGAAAGCCATCATTACTGCTCCTGATGTGGCTTCTCATTTCATGTTTTGGGAAATCGGTGATGGTAGTATATCCTTTTGGAATGATGATTGGGGTCTCTCTACTTTTTCTAATTTGCCTGCTCATGATTATGATGTTAACCTACTGGTCTCAGATTGTTGGATTAATGGTGAATGGAATCTTGATATGTTGAATTCCTTAGTTGACAAAATTTCTCCTGCCATTGCTAAATTTCCTATTCAACCGCACGATAAAGCTCTTCCTTTATGAAATAACCATACGAACTCAGCTGTCACAAAATGGCTTTACTAAAATCTTCACTCTTTTACTCCATGGAAATGACATGTTTTTATCTGGCATAAACTCATTACTCCATCTATACCCTTTTTCCTTTGGAGATACTTTCACAAGCTACTTCCTCTTGATGATATTCTCAAGTTGAAAGGGTTGAAAATCACTTCATATTGTTTTATTTGTCAAAAAGGTGTTGAATCTCTGAATCACCTATTTTTTTAGTGTAATTTTGCTAAAAAAGTTTGACATCATATTGGGTGCTTATTTGGGATACACTGGCCTGGTAATTTGAACTTTAAATCAGCTATTGAGATTTAGAAGGGTTTAGAACCCTCTTTTAACAAGTTTTTAGTTTACCTGTTAGTGTTTTATGATTTATTTGGATGGCAAGGAACATTCATAAATATGAAGCTACTAGTCACGCCCCCCTCTACCACTTACATTTTAGCGGTTGCTTATTATAATAAGGCGTGGAAGTCCTTCTCTAGACAGGATGTTACTCCTACTATGGCTAAGGGTAGGAAATCCATTTTGATTAAATGGGCACTACCCCTTCATGGTTGGTTTAAGATTAATGTCGATGGGAGTTTTTCTAATGCCTATGCGAGAATGGGTGGGATTATAAGGAACGCTTATGGAAGATGTATAGCTTACTTTGCTTCACCTTGTATTGCTAACTCCTCTCTTGAGGCTGAGACTTCTGTTGTGCTTGCTGCGCTTCATATGGTTACCGCTTTACATTTAAATGGCATTGTGTTGGAAACTGATTCTGAAATCCTGTTTAATATACTTTTAGCTAAAATTAAACCTCTTTGGTACATCATTGCCTTGCTGAAAAGAATCAGGTTCATCATTGACAACCATCAACTATATATTTCATTTACTTTTACTTATGGAGAAGGGAATCAATCTGCGGATTGGTTGGCAAAATGGAGGGTGCAAAATGCTATTGTTGGAAACACCCCTCCCTCTTTCTTGCATAAACTCATTAAAAAAGATCTGGAGGCCCAATTCGTTCATTTTTTAGATGCTGCCCCCTATTTTGGTTTTTCTTTTGTGTTTGGAGCTGGCTTTGGTCATATTGGATAGTATTTTTCTGTATTTCCTGATGATGGTTCTAAAATCTGTCTCTGACATTCTATTCTGGGTTTTACGCAGGAAGGTTTTTTGTTTTAACTTACAAAATATTGGGAGAAGGATGCTCGGTTTTCGAATTATATGGGCCTAACCTATTTTTCTCAGTTTGGGAAGTCTTCTAGCTTTTATTATCTTAATATTGGGAGTTGGTCTCTCAATTTTGGGCTTACCAGGAAGGGATTTGCTGGATTTCTAAGCTGGCTATGGGATTAGGCACACTATTAGCCATCTGTTTTTGGGTTTTGCTGGTTTTATATGCTGGTTTTGGGCTAATAGGCACACTATTGGCCATTTATTTATGCCTAATACCTTTAAACATGTACTTTATATTGATTGTTTTGAGTTTAGTTTAATTGATGTTTGCACCACCAAAGGTAACTTTGATTTTGGGCTGACGGGTGGCTTACTGCATCACACACTACTACTTATTGTTATGAGGCCCCTATTGCGTTTTTGCTTCTTCATTTTAATGGTTGGAGGCTTACAGATTTAGACAATTATGATTGGCTTATTTTTTGTTTCACGTTTAATGCATGGGGAGTCTATGTTCCTGTTGATTATGGGAGCACTGGGATTTGTTACAGTGTTACTTTGTTAGGGGCTTTGATAATCTTTTACTTGACTTTTTTTAGGGCCTTTTTTTCATTGCACTGTTGGTTTGAATGGCTCTTGCTGGAAGGTTGGAAGGAGGTCGAGCTTGGGGAGGTTTTACATGAAAATTTCTTTCATTTAAAAGGTTTCTATGCTTTTAATTTATCTTGGGAATACTTAAGGCCTGGAATTTGGAAGGGCAATGACATTATTCATTGGTTACTAAATTATATGAAAAGCAGTTTTGACTTCAACTTGAATTTTTTTTATTTCATTTGAAATTAGAAATCCTAGCTTCATTGGATTTCATAGTTATTCTCAGAATTTAAGGGGCGCCTGCTGGTAGGCAGTTTGGGCATAATATATTGATGACTCATGCTCTGATTTTATTTGTCGTTACTTGGGATAGTACTAAAGGCAAGGATGCTATTATTTTTGCGGCTTATTTTATTTTAATTGATACTTTTAACTGTTGTCTTGGGGTTATTATCGGTTGCAGCGGTCCTTTGCATTGGTTGATGATGGACTCACAATTTTGGATTAAAATGTTGGTCACTTGTGCATTTTTAGTTGGTTGGTCTCTTAAAATTGAGGATCTATGGGCACTTCAATTCTTGGGTGGGTGGGATTTATCTATGTGGTCACATGCTAAAGACGTATAATGCTTCTCACTTTCTATTCTTTGTTTTTCTTTTTATTCTAGCAGGGAGTTTCATTACATATTTTTGGAGAGTTGGCATGAATACTTCCATTGACCGAATTGCTTATTTTCATTTTCATGGCTGTTGGTTTTTGGAATCTTGGATGTTGTCAATAGAGCTGGGTTTACACTGTATTGCACAATGCTTCTTGCTTATAATCAATGTTGCTACTGATTACACTGCAGGGGATGGCAGGAATCCTTGGAGGCAATTTGGAATTAGCCTTTTCCTTTTTAAATATGCTCACCTTCTTTTTTGTCTTGGGGTTTGGTATACATGTACGTTTTGGGTATACTTATTTTGCTGGTATAATTTTTGGGCTCTCACATGTATTTCTTGTTTTTTGCGTGATGTCGTACTGTGGATAGTGGAACCACTAGGATTTAATGTTTTTGTTTTGTTTCTAAATGGGGATTAACTATCCCACCCCAATTTTGTACATTTTTTAATGATTAGCGCTTAAGGAGCCACGAGATGCTCTTTTTATCATATATATATATATATATATATATATATATATATA
>JXCR01104023.1:62124-77685 GCA_002079205.1 Phalaenopsis hybrid cultivar | reverse complement strand
TTTCCCCCCTTTAATATATATATATATATATATATATATATATATATATATATATATATATATATATATATATTAAAAATGACAGAGTTTAGCTTTGCTCTGTGAGGGTTTGCAAGCTGATGGCTCCTTCCAGGCGGCGCTGCTTTGCATGGTGGTAGAGTTTGGTGTTGCTGATTAAGGGGGAACTACTTTCTTGGCTGGAGGTTGGAAGAAGAGGGCAGCTTCACTTAGTATGCTCTGGAGTACTGTGGCTGAGCTGGTTGTTTCTGTTCCATTGCCTACTGTTGGTTTTGGGGAGTTGTTTTTGGGTGGTGCTCTGTAAATTGTTTTTCTCTCCTTTGTTGCTTGGGTTAAGTGTTCTTTCACTTTCCCGGGCATTGGTGTTTTGAATTCGGCTATTACATTGGCTGGGTACAATGGAGATTTTCCCCATTGATGTTGAAATTAATGCACAATGGACCAAGGCCACTTATGTTGGTATTGTTGGCCAAGGACAGGATATCTCTAAATCTTTTGATCATCTAGTCTTCCCTCAAGCTCTTCATGATGTTGCAGCAGGAAAAGGGGCTTGTCCCTTTGTTAATCCACCTAGTTTAAGAGATGGTGAACCAACCATCTTGTTTGCTCCCAGGGAAATCCTATCCCTTAATTAAACAATTAAATTTACTTTAATTGGAAAATTTCAATTTGGGCATCCAAAGATGGATTATATTAGGAAATTTTTTGAAGTGCTGAATATTACTGGAGCTTGGAAGCTTGGTCTGATGGGTGGTAGACATCTTTTAATCAAACTATCAAATGAAGAAGTCTATGCCATAATTTTTGCTAAACAATCTCTCCTGATTGTTGGGACTCCAATGAAAATAGTTAAGTGGACTCCTGGTTTTGATCCAAGTAAGGAGCCCCAAATTGTCCCCTTATGGTTCAAACTACCCAACCTTCCAATTTAGTTTTATCATCAAAATGTGTTGTTTAATATTTGTCATACACTTGGTTGTCCATTGAAGGTGGATACTCCAACCTATAATTTGGCTAGATTTGCTGGTGCTAGAGTTCTAGTAGAAAGAGATATCACCTTGCTGGAAGTAAAAAGGGTTTGGATTGGAAATGAAGAGGAGGGTTTTTGGCAAAGTATTATGGTGGAAATAAGACCTCATTATTGCCCTCATTGCAGAATGTTTGGGCACAATTTATAAAAATGTTAGAGACAACATCCACCCTTTAATAAGGTTGTTGGTCCACAAAAGGAAAGTGTTGCTACTCCTGTAAGGACTGGTTCATATCTTGATAAAGAGGTGAGAGGGTGTTTAGAAGAGGTTCCTGTTACTATAAAATTATCCCTCCATCTAATTTTATTGAAGAGATGGTTCAACAAAGTATTCAGATCAACTCCATAGGTGCTGAGGTTGATCAGGGTGTCAATCAAACATTAGCACCAATTTCAATCCCCAGTTGGAGGAGAGACAGATGGAGGATGTTTGTCAAGATGAGAGACAATTAGATATTAACCCACACAAGGTTGGTAATCCCACTATTAATAGCTTAACAAATGTGCTCATTGAGGAATGACAAGTTCAGAAAAGCAATAAAAAGAAGAAAGGTAAGATGGAGTTAAAACAACTTCAGGAAGTTCAACCACTGGATGGACCTTCCACAAATCAGCAAAATGATCTTTACCCCAAAACTAGAAGAAAAGGGAGAACCTTTTCACAATGATTAACTTTTTGTGTTGGAATATAAGGGGTGTAGCCCACCCCTCCTCTCTCAAGAGATTAATAAATCTACCTAGAACTCACAAAATTTGGTGTATTGCTCTTTTGGAACCTATGGTCAAAAAGCATTCCCAAAATATTTTAAAAAAATTCCCTAAATTTAACCATTTTGCCAATTCTAATATTAAAATCTGGATCTTTGCCAGATTTGAGCTATAGTAGTCTGTCCTACAGAATCATCTTCAATTCATACATATTCAATTTTCTATTGGTTCTCATTTGGGTTATGCCACTTTTATTTATTGTCAGGCACCAAAATACCCTTTAGCTTGACTTAATGCATATTGGTCAATCTTTTAACTCCTTCTGTATTTTGGGAGGGGGGATTTTAATTGTATCACCTCACCTGCTGAGAGATGAGGTGGAAGATCTCCTTTACAGTCATCTATGAATAGATTTAATGATTTTTTAACTGATGCTGCATTATTTGATTTGGGGTACCAAAATTCACTTGGAGAAGGGGATCTATGTGGAAAAGGCTTAATAGAATGCTGGTGAAATCTAAATGGCTTCAAACTTTTCCTTTTACTATAGTCTCCCATCTAGCAATGGCTGGGTCTGACCATAGGCCTCTCCTATGTTCTATCGAAAATGCTGCTAGTCTAAGTGGCTCTCCTTTCAGATTTTAGAACTTTTGGGCTCTCCACCCTGAGTTCCTCCTTGAGATTGAAAAGCTTTGGAGATATGATGGTAATGATAACCCTTAGGTGAATCTGCGGCAACTTCAAAAAAAAAGTGGCATCTCATTTAAGAAGATGGAACTGAAGTAAGTTTGGGAATGTTCATGAAAATTTGATAGCTGCTCAAGATGAAGTTTTCAGAATGGAAATTGGTTTTCAAAGGGGACAGTACTCTGAATTAGAATTACACAAATCTAATGAGGAACTTCTCTCCCAGATTAATTACACTGAAGCTTTTCCTAAACAAAAGACTGCCATAACTAAATTCATTGAGGGTGATAGAAACACCAGTTTCTATCATGCTTGTATTAATTTCAGGAGAAAATGTAATATAATTCTGTTAATTACTAATTTTGTAGGCAAGAGTTTATCTGATGCTAGTGAAATTGCCCAAGATGCATTCAAATACTTTCAGAACCTGTTTAATTGCCAGCTACCTTCTAGATCTGATATTGAGGTTTATCACTTTTCTGATTGTCTGGAGTATGTGCACAGGTTAGAGCTGACACATATTCTTTTGGAGGTGTAAATCAAAGCTGCTCTAGATTCCATTGATGAACAAAAATCTGCTGGGTCAGATGGATTTACTGCTACTTTTTAAAAGGTTTGTTGGCCTATAATCAATAGGGATTTTATTCCTGCAGTGCATAACTTTTTTAGGGGTGTTGATCCCCCAATGTATTTCACTTCTTCTAAAATTATTTTGATTCCAATGAATCAAACCAGAAAAGACTGGGGGGATTTTAGACTAATCAGCTTAACCAATGTTATTTCTAAAGTTATTAGCAAGATTATAGTCTCCAAACTTCAACCCCATCTCCAGAATCTCATCAGTAATAATCAGGTAGCCTTTGTCAAAGGAAGAACTATCATTGAAAACATTTTTTTGGCTCAAGAGCTCTTATTAGATTTGGACAGGAAGTGTAGAGGAAGTAATGTTATTTTCAAACTGGAAATCAAAAAAGCCTATGACACCATAAATTGGGACTTCATTCTGGAAACTCTTTCAGCTAGGGGTTTCTCTGAGGAGTACATAAACTTAATTAGAATATGGCTCAAGTGCAATAATCATTTTGTTCTAATCAATGCAAGAGCCATGAGTTCTTCACTGCTTCTAGTAGAATCAAACAAAGGGACCCTTTGTCACCCACAATCTTTATTCTGGCTGTGGATTATTTCTCAAGTTTTCTAAACAATATGTTTGCTACCTCTCCTCATTTGGCTTATCAACAAAAATCCAATATTTGTATTAGTCACCTGGCATATGCAAATGATATTATTAACTTCTCCAATGCTGTAAAGACTGCTATCAAGGCTTTATACTAGGGACTCAAACACTTTTAGCATGCTTTAGGTATGGAATTAAACAAAAAATGTTACATTTTTGTTAGTATTAACATTACACCAGAGATCAAACACTAGATTTCCCAGTATACAGGGTTTAGCCTTGCTTCTTTGCCAATCAAGTACCTTGGAGTACAGTTACTCAAAGGTAGAACCAAGAAAACTAAATTTAGAAAAGTGGTTGATCAAATTAAAGCCCAACTCCACTATTGGACTAATTATTTTCTTTCTAATGGGGGGAGAATCACTTTTCTTAAAAGCAGTTTGACTGATGATACACCTAAAATATATAGTGTTTTTAAACACATTTTTATACCTATTTTTGTGACATTGCACTTTAATGGAAGGTATTTTTGTGTTTTTCTTTCATATACAAGTACAAATGAAAAAATTGCTAAAGGAGTGAAAAAGGATCAAATTTGGAGCAAAAAGGTGAAAAATTGTGCAAAAGAGTTTTGACGCCTAAGCCCCAGATCTGGCTCTTACGTGTCGGTTAAACATAGAAGGCCGCGCCTAAGCGCTGAGGCCCCGTGCTTAAGCATCAGTGGCAGTTACTAGACGAGTAAAATCGGTTTTCAAGAATTTCGAAGAGGTTGCTTAAGCGCCAGTGGCAGTTACTAGATGAGTAAAATCAGTTTTCACAAATTTCAAAGAGGTTTTTGAGGCTCCCTTGGCTTAATAGGTGGTTGTAACCACCATGGATGAAAATTATCATGAAAGGATGCATCTCTTGGACAAATACATCGAATCAAGATACATTTTGAAGAGATCTCAAGGCACCTCTTGGAAAACTATAAAAGAAATAAGAACTTAGAAAAGAGTCCTAAAAATATTGGCAAGTTTTGAAAGTTCTTCTCTGGGGAGTTAGTTTGGAGAGATTTTTTGGAACAACTTTTTTTACTTTATCTTTTTTCTTATTTTGTTTTGAGAGTTGTAAAAGAAGAGATTCAAAGGAACTTCAAGAGTTTGGTGGAGGACTTGAGATAATGATTGTAAAAGAGAAGAGGTTCAATGGAACTTCAAGAGTTTGGTGGAGGACTTGAGATAAGTTTTTATCTTTTTGTTTTAGACTACTTTTGGTTTTTAATCGAGACTTGTTATTGGTTTGACAATGACATCTTTTGTTTTAGACTACTTTTGGTTTTAATTGAGACTTGTTGTTGGTTTGACAATGATTTGTATTTTTTTGTTTTAGACTACTTTTGGTTTTAATCGAGACTTGTTGTTGGTTTGACAATGATTTATTCTTTTAAAGTAAAGTGTTGTTTTGTTTTCTCCATGGATTTTGAGTAGTTTTCTTTATCATTCTTCTTAAAATGATAAATAATTAAGTTTTGGATGGAAGTTGTGGAGAGTATTGATCTTTAATTTTGGAAGAAGTTGTGATGATTTAAATCCATGCACTTCATTTACTTCTTCATTTGGCCAATCCAGAAGTTAAAATTTATTGTGAGAACATGTAAGAACCTGGCTGGTATTATCTAAATCAACAATCGGAAAGAATCTCATAAGGCTGGATGAATTGCGTATTGTCTCAGTCAATAATTGGAAAGAATCACATGAGGTTGTATGAATGAAAATGTAATTCTTATGTCAGTCAACAATTGGAAAGAATCCCATGAGGTTGTATGAATGAGAATGTAGTTCATATAATTTAGTGCAAATAAATAGGGAAATATTCATTGATGTGTTAGAGTTAGAGGACTTTAAAGTGATAGGTTAAAGCCCCCAACTTGGTTTATTGTTTTAGGTTTTGATACGAGTTAGAGGACTTTAAAGTGATAGGTTAAAGCCCCCAACTTAGTTTATTATTTTAGGTTCTGATACGAGAAAGTGACAAGTTAAAGCCCCCAACTTGGTTTATTATTTTAGGTTCTGATACGAGAATGTTAGCGCCCAGGTGGAGAGAATCAAGGGAACTCTAGAGTAAGCTATAGTATCTTCCCTGCCTAGTCGGTCTTCAGAACTATTCAAACTTTAAATTAGCCAAAGTTTTTTATAACATCTCTAATAAGGGTAAAGAATATTATTGCTCCTATTTGGCACAACACAATTTGCATACTTCCACAATAGAATTTATATACTTATTACTGATTCATGATAAGAAGAAAGATATTTTTATATTAAGTACTTTTCTTCTATAAAAACTTTAGTTATATTTTTACTCTTTCGTTAAAATATCAAAAATACCAAAAATATTTTAATTTTAAATTCCTTTAAAATTTTTTTTTTAGTTTAAGTAATTATCTTTTTAAAAATAGAAAAAATTTCTAAAAAGTTCATATTGCATAATCTTCGCTGTGGGTTCAATATTCAGGTCTTAATCAAAAAGTCCTATATTACTTGATAATGATATGTATACTTCCGTAGTATCCCAATTTAATTATTTATATAAATTAAAAAGTTAAATTCTTATTTTTCTTCAGGATCAAGTTTTTGGTTTTGTTGCAAAATAAGGAAATATTAGTGAAAAATACCATCAGAACTATTGTTATACTGTGCATAAGCATTAGGTACAGGATCAAGTTTTTGGGGCCGTTGCCGGGGAAGAAAACTAAGTAAATTTATATTTTTAGAAATTCTTATTTAAACTTTAAATATTGTATCTCATTTTATATGTTTTATTTTATTTTATGTTAGTGTATGCGTAGTTCAGGTTCTGAAGGACTAGTTCCCTCCGATTCTGAATTAGAAAGAACTATTAAAAAAATCAAAAAAACCAAAAAAATTAAAAATCTTGAAAAATCCAAAAAAATTATAGAAATGGCAAACCAAAATAATCAAAATGCTAAAATTCATCAAGAGTTTAGACCTCTAAGAGATTATGCCAACCCTACTATAGATGAACTTCATTGTAGTATTCAAAAACCTACTGTAGTGGCTAATTCATTTGAGCTTAAACCTGCTATTATCCAAATGGTATCAAATAATCTGTTTGGGGATCACCAACTGAAGATCCAAATTTAAATCTTACAATTTTTCTAGAATTATGTGCTACATTTAAATATAATGGTGTTTCAGATGATGCCATAAGACTTAGGTTATTTTCTTTCTCACTGAGTGATAAAGCTAAGATGTGGTTGAATTCGTTAGCACCTGGATCTATCAAAACTTGGGGCAATTTAGCTAAAGCTAAGATGTAGTTGAATTCGTTAGCACCTGGATCTATCAGAACTTGGGGTGATTTAGCACAAAAATTACTTGCTAAATATTTTCTACCATAAAAAACTACGAAGCTTAGAAATGATATTACATCTTTTAAATAGTTTGAAGGGGAATCTATTTATGAAGCATGAGAACGATTTAAAAATCTTAAGAAAGTGTCCACACCATGCTATACCAGATTGGTTAATAATTCAAACCTTTTATAATGGATTAATTAGTCCTCTTATATCTATTATCAATGTCGCTGCTAGTGGTTCATTGATGTCAAAATCATTTCATGACGCTTATTCTTTAATTGAAGAGATGGCTACCAATAATTTTCAATGGCCTTCTAAAGGGTAAATCAAAAGAAATTAGCCAATATTCATGAAACGGATGCATTTACTATGTTAGCAAATCAAGTTGTTGCAATTTCAAGGAAGTTAGACCAATTTAGAATGAATTTTTCTCAACCAATTTCCATGATTGAAGAGAATTCATTAGGCCAAATGGTAGATTCTCAAACATCATTAGAAACTTTGAATGCCATAAATAATAAGCAAAATAACCCATATTCCAATTATTATAACCCAGATTGGAAGAACCATCCCAACTTGAAATGGAATAACGATTCGGGTGATAATAATCAGTAATGGGGGAACAACCAAGGAAACCCATTGAGAAACTGGAACAACCAAGGGAATAATAAGTATAGATCTACTTATCTTTCCGGAATCAACAGTAATACACAATTTAAGGATAAGAAGTTGTATATAGAAGAAGTGGTGTTACAAATACGTAATTAGTTACAAAGCCAAGGAGCTACAATTAAAAATATTGAGAATTAACTTGGGCAAATCACAAGTTCATTAAGTAATAGATCCCAAGGAACACTTCCTAGTAATACTGAATCAAATTCAAAAGATCAGAATAAAGAGCAAGTTAAAGCCGTACAACTTAGAAGCGGAAGAGAGTTGGAAGGTAGGGTTGAAAAAGAGATTGAAGTAAAGAGAGAAGAAATTGAAGAATCAAAAGAGGAGGCTCTGAAAGATTCTGAAAGACCTATTTCTCTGCCAAAAATTGATTTAAAAAAGCCACCACCTCTATTTCCTCAGAGACTTCGACAATAGAAGTTAGATAAGCAATTTTTAAAATTTCTGGAAATATTTAAGAAGCTTACAATCAATATTCCATTTGCTGAAGCCTTAGAACAAATGCCAAGCTATGTAAAATTTATGAAGGATATTCTCAATAGAAAAAGGAAGTTTCAAGATAGTGAGACTGTTGCACTTAGTGAGGAGTGCAGTGCTATAATTCAGAAGAAACTTCCTGAAAAGCTTAAAGATCCTGGTAGCTTTACAATTCCATGTGCAATAGGAAACAAATTTTATGGGAAAGCTTTATGTGATTTAGGTGCAAGCATTAACCTTATGCCATTATCAATATTTAAAAGATTGGGATTAGGAGAAATAACCCCTACTACTGTAACTCTACGGTTAGTAGATCGTTCAGTACCCTATCCTAAATGAGTTATAGAAGATGTCCTAGTGAAAGTGGATCAATTTATCTTTCCTGTTGATTTCGTTGTGTTGGATATGGAGGAAGATAAAGAGATACCTATCATTTTGGGGAGACCTTTCCTAGCCACGTAAGAGCAATGATAGATTTGAAAAAAGGAGAATTAATAATGCACATTAATGATTAAACTGTTACTTTTAACATTTCAAAATCAATGAANTCCTTATGGTACTTTTGCTTTTAGAAGAATGCCCTTTGGTTTATGTAATACCCCTGCTACATTTCGAAGATGTATAATGGAATTTTTTTGTGATTTAATTGAAAAATGGATTGAAGTCTTTATGGATGACTTTTTAGTGTTTGGAACTTCATTTGACTCATATTTAGAACATTTATCTAATTCTTAAGCGCTGTGAAGAAACAAATTTAGTCCTTAACTGGGAAAAATTCAAATTTATGGTAGCAGGAGAAATTATATTAGGTCATTAAATTTCAGAAAATGACATGAAAGTAGATCCTGCTAAAGTTCAAGTGATCGTNAGGAAAATTCAAACTATGTTCAAGAAAGTTTTGAAGTTTTGGACACGATAGACAAAGATAAATCATTTTGTCTGTCTATTGAAAAACCTCCAGAACTAGAGTTGAAGTTACTTCCTGATCATTTAAAATATGTCTTTTTAGGAGATTTTTCTACTTTACCAGTTATAATTTTCTCAAAATTATTGATGANTTTTAGAAAGCCTTTGGATGGACAATTGTTGATATTAAAGGAATCAGTCCTTCAATTTGTATGCATAAAATTAAACTGAAAAAAACTATAAACCCAGGGCTGATCCACAAAGGAGATTAAATCCTGTTATAAAAATTTTAAAGTGGTTAGATGCTGGAATTATCTACCCTATTTCAGATAGTGCATGGGTTAATCCAATTCACTGTGTTCCTAAGAAAGGAGGAGTAACTGTAACTGTGAATGAGCATAAANGGTTGATGAAAATTCTGAAAAATTTTAAAAAAGCCTTTGGATGGACAATTGTTGATATTAAATGAATCAGTCATTCAACTTGTATGCATATAATTCATATGGAAGAGAAATGCAAACCCAGAGCTGATCCGCATGAAAGAATCTGTAAAGAAAGAAATTTTAAAGTGGTTAGATGCTGGAATTATCTACCCTATTTCAAATAGTGCATGGTTTAGTCTAATTCATTGTGTTCCTAAGAAATGAGGAGTAATTGTAATTATAAATGAATATAATGAGTTAATGCATATTAGACAAGTTACAGAGTGGTGAATATGCATTATTTATAGAAAATTAAATCTTGCCACTAGGAAAGATCATTTTTCACTACCCTTTCAAGATCAAATGCTGGATAGACTAGCTGGGCATAAGTACTTTTATTTTCTAGATGGATATACTGGTTATCACCAAATTCAAATATCTTCTGAGGATCAAGAGAAAAAAACGTTTAGAAGAATGTCCTTTGGTTTATGTAATGCCACTGCTACATTTCAAAGATGTATGATGGTNATTTCCTCAAAGTTAACAAAGGAAGAAGAAGAAAAGCTGATGAAAATTCTGAAAAAATTTAAGAAAGCCTTCGGATGGATAATTATTGATATTAAAGGAATCAGCCTTTCAATTTATATGCATAGAATTAATCTGGAAGAAAACTGCAAACCCAGGGCTGATCCATAAAGGAGATTAAATCTTGTTATGAAAGAGGTTGTTAAGAAATAAAATTTAAAGTGGTTAGATGCTGGAATTATCTGCCCTATTTCAGATAGTGCGTGGGTTAGTCCTATTCACTGTGTTCCTAAGAAAGGAGGTGTAACTGTAACTGTAAATGAGCATAATGAGTTAATACCTACTAGACAAGTTACAGGGTGCCGGACATGCATTGATTATAGAAAATTAAATCTTGCCACTAGGAAAGATCATTTTCCACTACCCTTTCTAGATCAAATGTTGGATAGACTAGCTAGGCATAAATACTTTTATTTTCTAGATGGATATACTGGTTATCACCAAATTCAAATATCTCCTAAGGATCAAGAGGAAATAATATTTACCAGTCCTTATGGTACTTTTACTTTTAGAAGAATTCCCTTTAGTTTATGTAATGCCCCTGCTACATTTCAAAGATATATGATGGCATTTTTTTGTAATTTAATTGAAAAAGGGATTGAAGTCTTTATGGATGACTTTCAGTGTTTGGAACTTCATTTGACTCATTTTTAGAACATTTACCTAAAGTTCTTAAGCGTTGCGTAGAAACAAATTTAGTCCTTAACTGGGAAAAATGCCAATTTATGGTAGTAGGAGGAATTTTATTAGGTCATCAACTATCAAAAAATAGTATGGAAATAGATCTTGATAAAATTCAAGTGATCGTTAATTTACCTTATCCAACAAATGTAAGGAAATTAGGAGTATTTTAGGACATGCTGGATTCTACAAGGGATATATTAAGGACTTTTCTAAGATTGTTAAGCCTTTATGTCATTTATTAGAGATGCAATTTTCAATTTTGATGAGGAATGCCTAAAAGATTTTAAATTATTAAAAGAAAAATTAATCATTCCACCAATTATAATTTCACCAAATTGGGAAAAACCTTTTGAACTTATGTGTGATGCAAGTGATTATGCTATTGGAGTTATTTTAAGACAAAGATATGATAAAATTTTCACAGTTATTTACTATGCAAGTAAAACTCTTAATGAAACTCAAATTAATTATACAACAACTGAATTGATAAAATTTTAAAAGTTATTTACTATGCTAATAAAACTCTTAATGAAACTCAAATTAATTGTACAACAACTGAAAAAAGTTATTAGCAATCCTTTGATAAATTTAGATCATATTTGATTGGAACTCATTGTATAGTGCATACGGATCATTCTGCTACAGTATATGCCTTTGATAAATTTAGATCATATTTGATTGGAACTCATTGTATAGTACATACAGTTCATTCTGCTATTAAGTGCTTAATGAAAAAGAAGGATACTAAACTGAGACTTATAAGATGGATTCTTCTTTTACAAGAATTTAATTTTGAAATAGTAGATTGGAAGGGAACTGAAAATCAAATTGCTGAACATTTGCCCAGGTTTGAATTAGCAAAACGACTCTATTTTGAAAAAGAAATTAATGACCATTTTTCAGATGAAAAATTGTTCACTGTAAATGAGTGGCGTGTTCCGTGGTATGCCGACATTGTGAACTATATTGTTAGTGATCTTAAACCCTATGGAATAACATACCAACAAATGAGAAAATTTATTTTTGAAGCTAAAACTTATTTTTGGGATGACCCATTTTTATATATAAAGAAAGGATCTGATCATTTGAAGATGTGTACTATTAGAATAAACTTATGAAATTATCCAAAAATGTCATAATTCTAATCTTGGGTGACATTTTGGTGTTGATAAAAAACATACAAAATTCTACAATCTGGATTTTATTGGCCTATAATTTTTAGAGATGTTAATGCTTGTATCAAAACTTGTGATAGATGTCAAAGAGTAGGCAATATTTCTAGAAGAAATGAGATGCCCCTCAATTATATGCTAGAAGTTGAAATATTTGATGTTTGGGGATTAGATTTCATGGGACCATTTATACCATCTTTCGAAAATTTATATATTCTGGTAGCAGTAGACTATGTATCCAAATGGATAGAAGTTGTTGCTTGACCTCAATGTGATGCTAAAAGTGTTGCAAAATTTTTGAAAATGAATATATTTTATAGATTTGGGATGCTGAGAGTTATCATTACTGATGGGGGAAGCCATTTCAGAAATGCAAGTATGGAGAAGTTATTAAAAAATATCATATAAAGCATATGATTACTACTGCTTATCATCCTCAGACAAGTGGATTGGCTGAATTATCTAATTGAGAAAATAAAATAATTATGGAAAAATCTGTGAATCCAACAAAAATGGATTGATCAGTCAAACTTAACTATGCTTTGTGGGCTTATAGGACTGCATATAGAACTCTTATAAGAATGTCCCCATATAGGCTAATATTTGGGAAAGCTTGTCACTTACCGGTTGAACTTGAGCATAAAGCATATTGGGCTATTAAAGAGTTCAATTATAATTTAAAAGATGCTGGTGAGAAAAGATTGTTACAATTAAATGAGCTTGAAGAAATAACGAATGAATCTTATGAGAGTGCTAAGATTTATAATGACAAGATGAAAATGTTGTATGATCGAAAGATTCTTACTAAAAATTTTCATCCACGGCAACAAGTTTTGCTATATAATGCAAGGTTAAGATTATTTCAAGGCAAAATTAACTCCTACTAAAAATTTTCAGTCAGGGCAACAAATTTTGCTATATAATGCAAGGTTAAGATTATTTCCAGGCAAACTTAAGTCTAGGTGGATGGACTCATTTGTTGTGATAAAAGTTTATCCTTATGGAGCTATGGATATTAAAGATCCTAATTTTGAGAAAATTTTTAAAGTGAATGGACGTAAACTGAAACCTTATTATATAAGGGATCAGCATAAATATAATGATGGAATGATGTTGGGTCAACCAGAATGAGCATTGGTTACGTCGGGCTGATGACGTAAAATAAACACTTTGTGAGAGGCAACCCATAGTTATTAGTGTGTTTTTTCTTTAATTATTGTTTCAAGTCTGATTAAGAAATTTTGGGTAGTTTTTTGAGTTTATTATGTGCTAGTAATGATTTTTAGACTTTATTTAGTAACCTAGATATGTTAGAATGAGAATTTGGACGTTAAGTTGGCTGGTGCAAAAATGTGCACTAAAGCTTAAGCGCCAGATCCGGCGCTTAAGCACGGCAATTTAATCACATGCACAAATTTTGATTTCTAAAAAGTGTAACAGCAATTTAGTTGGAGNATTAGATTTCATGGGACCATTTATACCATCTTTCAGAAATTTATATATTCTATTAGCAGTGGACTATGTATCAAATGGATAAAAGCTGTTGCTTTACCTAGATGTGATGCTCAAAGTGTTACAAAATTTTTGAAAAAAAACATATTTTGTAGATTTGGGATGTCGAGAGTTATCAGTACTGATAGGGGAAGTCATTTCAGAAATGCCATTATGGAAAAATTATTATGAAAATATCATATAAATCATAGGATTGCTACTGCTTATCATCCTCAGACAAGTGGTTTGGCTCAATTATCCAATTGGTAAATTAAAAGAATGGAAAAATCTGTGAATCGAAGAAAAATGGATTGGTTAGTGAAACTTGACTATGCTTTGAGGGCTTATAGGACTGCATATAGAAATCCTATAGGAATGTCCCCATATAGGCTAATATTTAGGAAAGCTTGTCACTTACCAGTTGAACTTGAGCATAAAACATATTGGGCTATTAAAGAGTTCAATTATAATTTAAAAGATGCTATTGAGAAAAGATTATTGCAATTAAATGAGCTTGAAGAGATAATGAATGAATCTTATGAGAGTGCTAAGATTTACAAAGAAAAGATAAAAATGTGGTATAATTAAATGAGCTTGAAGAGATAAGGAATGAATCTTATGAGAGTGCTAAGGATTTATAAAGAAAAGATGAAAATGTGGCATGATCGAAAGATTCTTACTAAAAATTTTTAGCTAGGTTATAAAGAAAAGATGAAAATGTGGCATGATCAAAAGATTCTTACTAAAAATTTTCAGCCAGGGCAACAATTTGTGCTATATAATGCCATGTTAAGATTATATCCAGGCAAATTTAAGTCTAAGTGGATGGGGCCCATTTTTGTGATAAAAGTTTATCCTTATGGAGCTGTGGATATTAAAGATCCTAATTCTGAGAAAATTTTTAAATTGAATGGACATAGAATGAAACCTTGTTATATAGGGGATCAACATAAATATAATGATGGAATGATGTTGGGTCAACCATAGTGAGCACAGGTTACGTTGGGCTGACAACGTAAAACCAAGCGCTTTGTGGGAGGCAACCCATAGTTATCAGTGAGTTTTTGCTTTGATTGTTGTTTTGAGTCTACTTAAGAAATTTGGGGTAGTATTTTTGAGTTTATTATGTGCTAGTAATGATTTTTAGACTTTATTTAGTGACCTCGACATGTTAAAATGAGAATTTGGACGTTAAGTTGAATGAAACAAAAATGTGCACTAGCGCTTAAGCGCCAGATCCGACGCTTAAGCACGGCAGTTTAATCATATGTAAAGATTTTGATTTCTAGAAGGTGTAACTGCAATTTAGTTGGAATAAACATGTCTTGGCAGATTCTAGTCGTGCTTAAAAGTTATGAGGGGGAATTAGGCCTATAAATAGAAGGGGTTTGTGAAGGAATTTCACCCTGGATTATTTTTAGCACTAAAAGTCTAAGAAAGAGAGATATTTAGAGAAAATGTCTTCATGGGAGATTGATTTGAGGAAGAAGGAAGAAGTTCATTAGTCAAAGTGCACAGGAGATGTATAACGGTTTCTTAGTCGTTAGTATTGAAGGAATATCGGAGAAGATCAACAAGATGGAGAATATTATATCTGTATTAGAGACTAAGGTGCTTGAATTGCATGCTCATCTAGAACATATTGGGTGGCAACTTATGATGCAATTCATCTATACCTGTTATATAGAGGAAGAAGATAAGGCGATGTTCTTTAAGCAAAAGTGAATCGAAGATGATAGTATTAGAGCTCGTCACTACCGTCCGTTTTATCAACTCTATATTCCATAGAGACTACTGAGAGATCAAGAATTTTTTCCTTCTAATGAAGAGTGGCATTAAGTTAAGTGTTAGGAATTATGTGTTTGGAGTCATGTTTTTAACTGTGCTAGTGTTTATGTCTTGTGTTTACTTAGGAAAATTTTCCCATCCAAGACTATTTGGAGAGAGAACTAAGTGTTAAATGTGTTTGTACTTATTTGTGAATTAATATAAGTTTATTTTTGTGAAAATTTGTGTTATTTTTAGCCTTGAATTGAATTAATTATTATGGAGAATTTTGAGAGAGAAGGGAGTTATAGGAAGTAAAAATAGTCATTTAAGTGTTATGAGACCATTTAGGGGTAGTTTACTTAGGCTAATAGTGCATTTTACTTATAATTAAAAATTTTGAA
>JXCR01104023.1:32732-51877 GCA_002079205.1 Phalaenopsis hybrid cultivar | reverse complement strand
ATTTTTAGCCTTGAATTGAATTAATTATTATGGAGAATTTTGAGAGAGAAGGGAGTTATAGGAAGTAAAAATAGTCATTTAAGTGTTATGAGACCATTTAGGGGTAGTTTACTTAGGCTAATAGTGCATTTTACTTATAATTAAAAATTTTGAAAATTGTGCACTGGCGCCTAAGTGCCACATCTCGCGCTTAAGAGCGAGCCAACCCGAGAGGTAGGCGCCTAAGCACCACTTACCCGCGCTTAAGCGCCGGTTCATGAAAACTGGTTTGCAAACGGTTAAAAGTGAATTTTAAGTCTAAAAATACCATTTTTAACGCCTCCTATCATCTTCCCCAACTCAAGTTTGCAATTTTGTGGGCTAGGGCAAGTGGAATTTGATGATTTCTTGGTGGAATCGAGTGAGATTTGCTAGATCCAAGTTCCTTCAGTTAAGAGCTTTACTTCTACGCAAAAATTTTAGATTTTCACCGTATATTTTATGCACGTTTGGAAGATTTCAAAAATTTACTATTCATGGTGAAAAGTGAAGAAAAATCTATGGAAATTGCTTGGGAAGTTTAGTTAGTGTTTTTGGAAGTTTAGTTTAGTTATTTAAACTTGATTTTTAAAGTTATTTTTCGAATTTATCAAACTTGTAGAATGTCACCAAGAATGAAAAGAAGTAGAGGAAAGAGCCCATTTGATTCAAGCAAATTTGTCAGTTTAAAAGCTCAGGATCGATATAGTGATGCTCTACAGTCACAAAAATTAATTCAGGAGCAATGTTTTAAGAGGCCAGGTGGAGAAGTGGAAGACCTGATAGTCCGCCGACAGTGGGAATAGTTCTGTTGTTTTTATGTTGTCACAGCGATTTTTGTTATAAGGGAGTTTTATGCAAATCTCCCAGAGGCTGAGGAAGATTGAGTTATGATTAGAGGGAAGTTGATACATTTTACTCCAGAGGTAATCAACATGTTTTACCATTTACCACTGAAGACTTTATGTTCTTATGTGATTTATAGTCCTACTGAAGCAAAGCTAGATGAGATTATTTCATATTTGACTATTGGGAGAGGACTTTGGAAGATTACCAATGAGAGGAGAGAAAATTTCCCAACTTTAAAGTTATGTGCACCTTCAAAGGTCTGACACTATTTCATTTCTGCTTGTCTGCTTCCGACCAATCATCTCAGTGAAGTGACAAGAGAGAGAGTGACGTTGAATTATTGTATTCAAGAGGGAAAGCCCATCAACATAGGGGCTTTAATCTATCACACTATCATCAGTTCAGCTGCTACTGCTACTACTGCAACTATGGGATTTGCTTCCTTGATATTTTCATCATGCGAGCAGGCTGGAGTGAAGTATAATAGTTGGGAGGAAATTTTATTACCTCTAAAGCCCATTACGAAGTTGAATGTGAAGTCTTATTTTGAGCATTTGATTGTTGGCTAGAGAGGAGGAATTTTCAGGAGCTATGGATTAGAGACGTATGTTGCATCTTCATCACGACCATCTACTTCACGTGCTTCTACATCTAGAGGTGATATTATGACTCAGGATGACTTATTATAGATGACGATGGACAATATCAATTTTACCACTGATAAGGTCTAAATTTATAAAAAACATACACTATAGCTAATAATTCTTTTTCAGTAGTGGTTTAATTAATTTGAGCTTTATTAAGGGTTTTACTAGCATAATATATCTCTTTAAAAGTTTTATCATATATTTTCTCTAATAAAATCCCTATAACATAATCACTTGTATCACATATTAATTTAAAGGGTTTTTTCAATCAAGTGAAACAATAATATGTGCAACGACTAATTTTTCTCTAATACAATCCCTATAGCATAATCATTTGCATCACATATTAATTCAAAGGGTAAATAATAATAGGTGCAGTGAATAATTTTTCTTTTAATAATCTAAAGGCATTTAGGCATTCCTCATTAAAATTAAAGTTTGTCTTTTTGTAAAAGTTAGCATAGCGGCTTAGCAATTTTTGAAAAATCTTTAATATAACTCTTATATAACCTAACCTGTCCCAAAAAAANATGTCTTCATGGGAGATGGATTTGAAGAAGAAGAAAGAAGCCATAAGGAAGAAGTTCATTAGTCAAAGTGCACAGGAGATGTATAACGGTTTCTTAGCCTTTAGTATGAAGGGATATCGGAGAAGATCAACCAGATGGAGAATATTATATTTGTATCAGAGACTAAGGTGCTTGAATTGCATGATCATCTAGAACATATTGGGTGGCAACTTAAGATGCAATTCAGCCATACCACTTATGTAGAGGAAGCGGATAAGGCAATGTTCCTTAAGCAAAAGTGGATCGAACATGATACTATTAGAGCTCGTCACCACCGTCCATTTTATCAACTCTATATTCCTGGAGAGACTACTGAGAGACAAGAATTCTTTACTTCTAATGAAGAGTGACATTAAGTTAAGTATTAGGAATTGTGTGTTTGGAGTCATGTTTTTAATTGTGTTAGTGTTTATGTCTTATGTTTAGTGTTTGTGTCACTTATGTGTTGAATTGTAAATGTGTGTTATGTGTTTTGTACTTAGGAAAATTTTCTCATCCAAAACTATTTGGAGAGAGAACTAAGTGTTAAATGTGTTTGTACTTGTTTGTGAATTAATATAAGTTTTTTTTTGTGAAAATTTGTCTTATTTTTGACCTCAAATTGAATTAATTATTATGAAGAATTTTGAAAGAGAAGGGAGTTTTAGGAAGTAAAAATAGCCATTTAAGTGCTATGAGACCATTTAGGAGTGGTTTACTTAGGCTAATAGTGCATTTTACATATAATTAAAAATTTTAAAAATTGTGCACTGGCGTCTAAGTGCCACATCTCGCGAGCCAACCCGAGAGGCAAGCGCTTAAGCGCCACTTACTCGAGCTTAAGCGCCGGTTCTTAAAAACTGGTTCACGAACGGTTAAAAGTGAATTTTTGGTCTGAAAATGCCAGTTTTAACACCTCCTATCGTCTTCCTCAACTCGAGTTCGCGATTTTGAGGGCTAGGGCAAGTGAAATTTGGTGATTTCTTGGTGGAATCAAGTGAGATTTGCTAGATCCAAGTTCCTTGAGGTAAGAGCTTTACTTCTATATAAAAATTTTGGATTTTCACCATATATTTTAAGCACATTTGGAAGATTTTGAAAAATTACTATTTATGGTGAAAAGTGAATTAAAATCTATGGAAGTTGCTTGGGAACTTTAGTTAGTGCTTTTGGAAGTTTAGTTCAGTGATTTAAACTTGATTTTTAAAGTTATTTTTGAAATTTATCAAATTTTTAGAATGAAACCAAGAATGAAAAGGAGCAAAGGAAAGAGCCCATTTGATTCGAGCAAATTTGTCAGTTTAAAAGCTCAGGATTGATATAGTGACGCTCTACAATCACAAAAAATTTATTTAGGAGCGATGTTTTAAGAGTCCAGGTGGAGAAGTGGATGACCTGATAGTCCGCCGATAGTGAGAACTGTTCTGTTGTTTCTCTGCTGTCGCTGTAATTTCTGCTGTAAGGGAGATTTATGGAAATCTCCCAGAGGCTAAGGATAATTGAGTTATGGTTCCAGGGAACTTGGTATCTTTTACTCCAGAGGTAATCAAGTTGTTTTACCATTCACCACCGGAGACTTTGTGTTTCTATGCAAATTATAGTCCTACAGAAGCGGAATTGGACAAGATCATATCTTATTTGACCATTGGAAGAGGAATTTGGAAGATTACAAATGAGAGGAGAGTAAATTTTCGAACGTCAACGTTGTGTGCACCATCAAAGGCTTGGCACTATTTTATATCTGCTCGTTTGCTTCCTACAAATCATCTCAGTGAAGTGACTAGAGAGAGAACGATGTTAAATTATTGTATTCAGGAGGGAAAGACCATCAACATAGGGGCTTTGATCTATCACACTATCATCAGTTCAGCCGCTGCTGCTACTACTACAGGTATGGGATTTGCTTCCTTGATATTTTCCTTATGCGAGCAGACTGGAGTAAAGTATGATAGTTGGGAGGAAGTTTTGTTGCCTCTGAAGCCAATTACGAAAGTGAATGTGAATACTTATTTGGAGCATTTAATTTTTGGCTGGAGAGGAGGATTTTCTAAGAGTTATGGATTAGAGGCGTCTGCAGCATCTTCATCAAGATCATATGCTTCACGTGCTTCTACATCTCAAAGTGAGTCAACAGAGACTGAAGAGCATTTATTACAGAAGATGATGACTCATTTCCACTTTACTGCTGATAAAGTTCAGAATCTAGAACATTTTGTTGAGCATACAAATAGGTATAATAAAAGAAAGAGTGACTTCGAGCAGAAATTATACCCAACTCTGGAGGGCCTGATTAGAGGTGACCCAGGAGTATTATTTCCTAAATATCCTCATTATCCTGGCTATGAGCCTAAAGAAAAATGGTATAGTGGTGATTCTAAGAGTAGAGAGGAGTAGAAATGAGAGATGATGTGTTGGACTTGATTTAGTTTGATGTATTGTTATGTTTGTGTTTTGTTATAGACTCTGTGATATAGTACTGCTACAGATGCAGTTATGTGATGTTGTGGACTATGTTTTACGTTGTGTTTTGAATTTTTATGTTCTATTGTTGTTGTGATTGTTGTGTTAGATAGTATTTTATTTTTAAAATTTTAGGTTAGTAACTGTTTTTATTTTTAGTACTATTTATTAGTTAGTTTAGAACTTAATTTAATTCCATGTCTTTTTTATTTTAAGTTAAAAATCTTGCTAGCTTAGATCTTAATTTTAAAATTCACAAACTGCTACCCTGTATTTTTCTTTTATCATGTTAGTGTGTTGTTTGCTTTTATACTTACTGTTTAGAAGTCTATAAAATCTCTACATGTTAAACTAAAATAAAATGTTAGAAAATTTGTTCAAAATTAATTTTACTCATGCTTAGTTTTTATACTTGTATAATTAGGATGTAAAAATTCTTGTTAGCATGTTATTTCAATTTTCATTCGTGCCTATATAAATATCNTTCAAAACTATTATTATATTTATAAGTAAAAGTTTTATATCAAGACTTTACTTTAGAAAAGGAGAAGTGGAACTCAAAATCATTAAAGATCTATCCAGATATAGTGATCCTTGCCTGAAAAAGAAAAAAAAAGCAAAAGAAGAAGAAAAAGAAAATAAAAAGAAAAGAAAAAAAAAAGAAATGTAAGGGAGGAGAAGCTTGAGGATTAGTGCCTAATCAAAAATTGGTTCTACATTTGATCATTTTAAAGTATAAGACTTGAAAAAATCTTAAGGTTATAAATATAATATAGTAAGTAAAATTATTTTTAATAAAAATTTTTAAATAAAGAAAAAAAAAACTAAAATTTAAATTTAGAGAACTTACAATATTTCTGAATTAGATAGTAACTCATATATTCATAGTTCTTAACATTAAAAATTTTCAAACTTTAAGTTGGTCTCATTTACTAATTATTTTTTCTAAATTGGACTATTATATTTCTAAATATAAACTTTAGTAACTCTTAAAGAAACTCATATACATATCATACATATTTGGTGTTTAAAGATTGTGTCACTTGAGGACAAGTAACATTTTAAGTTTGAGGGATTTTGATACACCTAAAATATATAGTAGACCTAGGCTACTAAAGAAATTTCTAGACCTCAACCAAAAGTGAGGTCAACAGGTCGGTGGCAAACTGATACACCTAAATTATATTATGAGACACATTTTTATACCTATTTTTGAGATATTGCATTTTTGTATTTTTCTTGTACAAGTAAAAATGGAAAAAATGCTTAAAGAGAGGAAAAAGAATCAAATTTGGAGCAAAAAGGTGAAAAATTGTGCAAAAGAGTTTTGGCGCCTAAGCGCCAGATCCAGCGCTTACGTGCTGGTTAAATAGAGAAGGCCACACCAAAGCGTCGAAACCTCATGCTTAAGCGCCAATGGCAGTTACTAGACGAGTAAAATCGGTTTTCACAAATTTTGAAGAGGTTTTTGAGGCTTCCATTGACTTAATAGGTGTTTTTAACCACCATGGATGAAAATTATCATGAAAGGATGCATCTCCTGGGCAAATACATCGAATCAAGACACATTTTGAAGATATCCCAAGGCACCTCTTGGAAAACTATAAATGAAAGAAAGAGAAGAGATCCCAAGGCACCTCTTGGAAAACTATAAAAGAAAGAAGGGAGGACTTAGAAAAGATTCTTGAAAATATTGGGCAGTTTTGAGATCCTAAGGCACCTCTTGAAAAACTATAAAAGAAAGAAGAGAGAACTTAGAAAAGAGTCCTCAAAATATTGGCAAGTTTTGAAAGTTCTTCTCTGGACTTAGAAAAGAGTCCTGAAAATATTGGCATGTTTTGAAAGTTCTTCTCTGGGAGTTAGTTCGGAGAGATTTTTTAGGAACCACTTTTTATTTACTTTATCCTTTTTGTTATTTTATTTTGAGTGATTGTAAAAGAAAAGAGATTCAAAGGAACTTCAAGAGTTTGGTGGATGATTTTTGTTTTAGACTACTTTTAGTTTTAATCGAGACTTGTTGTTGGTTTGACAATGATTTCTTCTTTTAAACTAAAGTATTATTTTGTTTTCTCCATGGATTTTGAGTAGTTTTCTTTATCTTTCTTCTTAAAATGATAAGTAATTAAGTTTTAGATGGATGTTGTGGAGAGTATTGATCTTTAATGTTGGAAGAAGTTGTGATGATTTAAATCCATGCACTTCATTTACATCTTGATTTGGCCAATCCAGATGTTAACATTTGTTGTGAGAACATGTAAGAACCGGGCTGATATTGTCTCAGTCAACAATTGAAAAGAATCACAGGAGGTTGTATGAAAGAGAATGTAGTCCATATGATTGAGTGCAAATAAATAGGAAAATAAATCTTTGATAGGGTTAGAGTTAGAGGACTTTAAAGTGATAGGTTAAAGCCCCCAACTTAGTTTATTATTTTAGGTTCTGATACGAGAAAAAGTGACAGGTTAAAGCCCCCAACTTGGTTTATTGTTTTAGGTTCTGATACGAGAATGTTAACCCCCAACTGGAGGGAATCAAGGATTGGTTTATTGTTTTAGGTTTTGATACAAGATGTTAGCCCCCAGGTGGAGGGAATCAAGGGAGGGTTAAAGCCCCCAACTTGGTTTATTATTTTAGGTTTTGATACGAAATGTTAGCCCCCAGGTTGAGGGAATCGAGGGAACTCTAAAGTGAGAGCTATATCTTCCCTACCTAGCTGGTCTTCAGAACTATTCAAACTTTAAATTAGCCAATGTTCTTTAAAATATCTCTAGTAAGGGTAAGGAATATTATTGCTCTTATTTGGCACAATACAATTTGCATACTTCCACAACAGAATTCCTATATTTATTAATGATTCATGGTAAGAAGAAATATATTTCATATTAAGTATTTTTCTTCTACAAAAGCTTTAGTTATCTTTTTAAGTTGTTAATGTTTTGTTAAAATATCAAAAATACCCAAAATATTTAAATTTTAAATTCCTGCAAAAATCATTTTTAGTTTAAGTAATTTTCTTTTTAAAAATTGAAAAACTTTCTAAAAAGTGCATATTACATAATCTTCCTTGTGGGTTCGATATTCAGGTCTTAATCAAAAAGTCCTATATTACTTGATAACGATAAGTATACTTGCATAGTATCTCAATATAAATATATATAAATTAAAAATTTTAATTCTTATTTTTCTTCAGGATCAAGTTTTTTGTTTTGTTGCAAAAGAAGGAAATATAAGTGAAAAATACAATCAGAACTATTGCTATACTGTACATAAGCATTAAGTCAGGATCAGTGCCCCTCCCTTCCCGCACAGAGGATGATAGGAAGGGAGTCCGATAATTCTCAAAGGAAGATCGATGGCTAGAGTACGAAACTAAGTCTAATACCATGTTGAAATTCAGAATTATGCAGAATGCTTAATTATTTCATTGATATGAATAAGGGTATCCTTATTGAAAGATCATATTATCGTCAATTGTGGGCTTAAAATAAGTGAACTATCATCCTTCTAGCCTAAGCCCATCACTTCAGAATCATTTGAATTTGATTAACTTCCAAATCCTGATAATTTAGAAAAATATAATTTTACTCTTATCACGGAAAGGTGGCAAATTGGTTTCTACCTTTTAACCCATTTTATATCAATCTTCCAAGAGTATTCATTAGGATCAAAATTACCTATTTTCTCTTGATTAATCCTAAATTTTAACTAAGGCGTCAAAGTCTAAAATGACCATTTTACCCTCGGAGCCCTTCACTTCATAACTCCTTAAAATAATTCAAATGATTTTGAAAATTTTATAGTACCCTGTCCATGGGGCAATTAAAACATAAGAGGAGAAAATGTGGGTTTTAAAATTTCAATTCAATTTAAATAATTATTTTGACTTAGAAAATAAGATTTACAACATTAATTTATTTAACCAATCAAAATAATTTTTTTTGTTTTTTTTATTTATGGGAAAAATATTAGAGGTTCTCATAGGTCACAGAAACACTTAGGTAAAATTCCATAATTTTCTAAATTAAATTTTATAATTACTTGTTGATTTTTTAGTGATTTGATTAAATGAAAAATATGTTTTAATTACAAAAAAATTATTTTTATATTTTATTAAACCTCTTTGAGTTAAGAGAACTTAGAGGAACAAATTTTGTATTTTTATGATTTTTAATTTATTTATTATAATTATTTTAATGAAAAAAAAGAAAAATACTTTTTAGGCCTTTAAGAATTTTTATTTAACTTAGAAAAATTGGGAAAAATATTTTAATTAGTCCTAAGTGATCAGAAAACTATTAGGAACATTTTGAAACACTTTTGTATTTTTGGAATTTTTAATTATTTTTAATTTAAAATATAGCTAAAAAATGAAGCATTTTCTCAAAAATAATTTTTATTTTTCCTAAGTGCCCTTGATCACAAGGAACTCAGAAAACCACTTTTCATAATTTTCCTAAGTGTATTCAATTTAATATAATTATTTTTGTACAAAAATATAATCTTCCTTGTAAAATCAACTTTAATGTTCAAACTTATTCAAATAAATTTCAAACTTTTACAGTGGATCAATATATTTTTTACACACAATGTGAAATTTATTTCATTAATTTTTTATTAATATTTAATTTAAATAAATTAATAAAATTTATACACATTTAATTAACTATGAAAATGTTCAAAATTATTTAGACCATCATGATATATTTCCTAGACATCTCTAATTATAGGAAAGCTACCAAAATTTATCTCATAATTTTCCAAGTGATATTTTAATTTATATAATTAATTTAAGCCAAAATAGTCTTCCAAGCTTGAAAATTAGGTTTAGAAGCATAAAGATGCTCTCTAATCTTGGAAAAATCAGAGAACATCTCCTTTAAAATGAGGAAAAATACCTAATAATCTCAAGTTATGATGAGCAATATTTAATAATAATAAAATAAAATACCACAAAGGCTATTTAATTAATTAAAAATCAAAGAGTCAACAAATAATTTTTATTTTTCTTCCACAGTATTTTTATTTTATTTTTATGATTTTTCTATGGAAATATATAAAATTTTGAAGTTCTGGGATTTAATTAAATCTGAAAAAGCCCTATTTTTCTATTTATCCACGTGACGTCGCCTCAATCTTGGCAGCACCGAGCTTTACACACGGCACTTCACCATTTGACACCACCAGACATCTCAATGCATCGTTAGCCCGCGGTTCACATACAAAGACTTCTTCAGGCTTGATCTCCTCCGTTCATCCGATACACAAACGATCGGACAACATCTGTTCATAGTCCCCAACTGATCTAACCCGTTAGTTGTCCACACTAAAACCTTAAGATTTTGAGCTAGACTCAACTAAATCACTTTGGGTTTGTTGCTATACCTTCATCTACTCAAGACAAACACATCTATATTGTTTATACGGTATGAAATATAGTCTATACGCATGGAGAATCAAATTAAGCTCGGTTTAGGGTTAAAATTGAATACCTTTGTCTGAGATGGGAGGCATCAATCAGATGGTTGTAGAAGCTTTGAATGATTCTAACAAACCTCCAGATGAGCTCCTAGGTTGTGGTTTTATCTATGTATGATTTCGACCAAGGTCGATTTCAAGTGTTGGTCTAGAGCAAGGTTAGAGACTCTCTATGATGGAGCTTTTGTGGGGAATCAACTTCTCTCTCTTTGGGGATGGTGTGTGCACAATTAATTGGAGTTTGGTTCACTATGGAGCTGCGGAGAGACCTATCCTAGTTTTAAGGCAAATTTCAGTGATGAAATTTGCCCTATGGAGTGGCTGAGAGCAAATAGGTTTGAACTTAAGAAGGTTTTGAGAAGCTCTGTTGAGATTTTGACAGAGTTTCCCCAAGGTTTCAAGCACTCTGCCCTTTGTCTGTGGAGGGCTTCATTTATAGCTATGGTTGCCTGGTGGAGCTCAGGGGGTTTGATGGGTGAAAAAGCTTGTTTAGGTGGGGGGAAGAAAGGCTCTAGTGTCCAATAGGACTTAGCCAACTCAAAGAGGATCAATTGTGGCTCCCTTTGGCTGGCTATTTACAGCAACTGAGGTGGTGCTTGGTCAGAGTTAGGTCACTTTTAGGCTAATGGAGGCCAGAGGGTGGCTAATGATGGTTAACTCTTGATGGTAACTGATGATAGTTTAGGCCAAAAATGGGGTGAAATTTCCTAAATCAAGGGACCATTGGTCCATAGTTCATGTAGGGTTGGCTAGGTAGGTCTAGCCTGGTCACTAGAGTCCAAATGGTGGTTGTAGTGGCTTTGTCTTGATCAATTTGGCTTGGCTTGGTCAACTTTGGTGCATGGGTTCAATTTTGGGCAGTTTGGCTTGAAGTTGGGTTTGGATTAGGCTATCCATGACATTGGACTCAATTGGTTGATCAAAATAGTGTAAATGATTATTACAAGGAGTTTAGAAAAGATTTTGAATGATTTTAAATTGATTTGGAGGTTCAATTTGAAGGAAGTTGGACATTTGGTCAATTTTGGGGATGTTGAGTTAGACTTAAGTTTGAGTTCGGCTAGAGTTTTTCTAAGACCCAATTGATCAATATGATGTGGGTGATTTTCATGAAGTGTTTTGGATAGAAATTGAGTGGAAATTTTGGGGTTATGAGGTTCGATTTGGTTGAAATCGAGGATATGGCTAATTTGGGAATAAATTGGGGGTTTTGGTCCAAGTAAAATTTGAATGAAATTGAGGCTAGACCAAGGACAATTGAAGGTTTAATGTGACGTAGGGAAATGTTTTAAAGAGTTTATGATGCAAATTTTAGGCAATTGCATAGATTTGGGGGTTTAATTGCGAGAGATTTTAGTTTTGGGTCAAATTGGGGCTTTTTTATTTAGGTTGAAATTGGACTCAAATGTGGGTCAATTGGACTTGGAGTTGGTTTCAATTAAGCTTTTACATGATGAATATGAGTTTATAATTGAAGTTGGAGAATATTAGGGTCAAATTGGTGGACATTTGGGGTGAATTGAGGTAATTGAGCCTTTAAAGGCAATTTGGGGCTTTTGGTCAAAATAGGTCAAATCGAGCTCAATGGAGTGGTTCAAATTGATTTTGGGGACATTTGAAATGACTTTGAAGGTTTTGGGATAATTTTGGTCAGCAAGGGTATTTTGGTAATTTTGGCCAAATGAGGGGATATTTTGGTAATTTTGAAGATTTTGGACTGTTTTTGTCAATTTAGGTAGTTTCAAATGGTTTGAAATGAATTTTGAACAAATTTGGGTATTTTGGGTAATTTTGGGGTTTCAAGGGTAGTTTGGTAATTTGGGTAGATGTGGGGGCAAAAGACTAAGTTGGGTATTTTGGTAAAATTGGGGTGACAATCACCCTACTTGAGCCATGGACCAATAGAATTCCCTACTTTGGGTCCTCCTTGTATTGGTCTTAGCTAAACCCTAGCCTAGGGCTAGTGGGTCTAGGGGACCATCTACATGAGTCTCCAAAGGGTTAGGGGATCAAAGTTAAGCATGTTTGGGCTTAGGGTAGTGAGTAGAAGTGCAATGTGCAAGTATGTGTGTGAGACCAACTAAGACCACACCACCAGAGGGTTAATCCTAAGGCCAAGCAATCCTACGGGCACTCTCCTTGAGCTCTCCCATATTGACCCCACCTACTAAGTGCTAGAGGTTAGGACCAATATGTGGAACTTTATGTTGAGCAAAGAAGAGTTTAGAATTTCTAATGGTGAGGGTTCCTTTTCTATTCCTCTAGGAATAGTCAACAGGAAATTCCTATAGCTAGACCATAGGCTACTAAAGAGGAAAGACTAGACCTCAACCAAAAGTGAGGTCAATAGACCTCTCGTTCTTCAGTCCCCCGCACCACTCAGTAAACTTCCTCACAACTATCTAACCCAAAGCCAACTTCTGCACTTCCTCTCTCCTTGAGGCTGATTGATCCATCCCTTGTTAACTTGTTTGAAAGAACCAAGGCCACTAGCACCAAGCTCACACCCATCTCTAGTTCGACCCCAGACCAGGATATAGAGGCAACCTCTGGCTATGATCCCCCTCCGTCTCTAAAAAGGGGATTTTTGCATCTATCAAGAAAAGAAAATGATCGAGGAGTTGGATCTCCCTCCCCCTCCTACGTTGAAGAGAAGAAGAGAATCCTTTGAATGACTTCAAGCGAAGGGGGCAAGGGGCAGATTATAGATCAGCTTTGATGAACGATTTAGTTTGGTGGATACCTCGATGGACTGATATCCTAATTCTGATGAGATAGTTGGAATCTCTCTACTTTTAGTGGAGCTGGCTTGGCCAAAGAATCGTGACCAACTCTGAGGAAGCTAAGTCACCAAGAGATCCTCTACCACATAACTCGATGTAATTGGATGGTAGCTGAGGCTGCCTACTTTTAAGCGTTGGCAGTGAAAAATTCAAAGAAATGTTTATTGGAGGCTCGTAATATAGTCACCTCGTTGGATGGTGATCTCTACATAGCTCGAGTAGACAATGATCTTCTCCAGCTTAAATTTGATTACTCGACTGTAGAATTAAGGCGGTCGAATGAGATGTTGGTTACTTTAATGGAGGAACACAAGAAATTGGAGGAGTAGGTTTCCTCATCAATTTTAAATGAAGAGCACATGATCGAGTTGGTGAAACAATGCAAATTAGGCATTGACTATGTGACGAGTGATTTATACATCATGGTCTGATTGACATCAAGTTTTCTCAGTTGGAGGAGTTCACAGCTTTCGTTCAGGAGAATGTCTAGGATTCCTTAGAATAAGTCGAGGAGGTAGAGTAGAGTGCTAGCGGTGAATATCGCTTGACCAGCCACTGATCCTGAACTTTGAAAAAGTTTAAACTTTTTCCTTTTTGGGTCAGTCGAAATAAAAGAATCAAACTTACAAACACTTTTGTATTTTTAGGAAAAAAGTATTTTGTTTGATTTTGTTCTATTTGCTTTGTAAAACTTGTGAAAGAACTGTGGCTATCAGTTTTTGTTCAACTTGAAAGTGAGTCGGTCATTTTAGTTTGATTGATAGACACATCTTGTTCAAACTGTTCAGTTGGGTTTCATCCTTAGAGAGACTCGCATCTAGAGTGATTTTAATGAAATACTATGGATCTTGTCATTGGTATATATCAAATCACCTTCAGAGCTAAATTTTGAACTTAAAATGTTATATCTCTTTATGTTGACTAACCATTAACTTTGAAAGATGGATCAATTTAAATTATCAATTAATAATAGAATTCATAATTTTCACGTGGAAAAACCAATAAAATCAATCAATTGTGAGAGAACTTAGCCTTTCTTTGATCGACTACTATACACCGATCGTTCGATTTACACTAACACATATTATCACTGATCCCCATCGCATCCGATCTATTGGGTCTTTGCTTCGATCAGGTTTACTCACACTAAGCATTGATCTTCTCGTTGATTGTGAGGGTAACCTCTGAGACGTGTTTCCAAGATGATTTACACTATACTCTTTCGTGGCTGTTATTGTCATTGACCAGAGAAACATCTCCAAAGTTAGAGTTGAGACATGCTGAAGCCTAGATTGCTTTTGAGATCACGCCCCGAAAGTTAGAGATGAGAGAAGAGAAGTGAAAGGGAGAGGGAGGCCAGGAATCTCAGGGAATCCTCAGATGTCAGAATTCGTAGTTGTAAATATTCTAAAGTGAACGAATCAAAACGTCCCTTTATTGATTTCATGACCTCTTATTTATAGAGACCTTTGAATACAATTTCATATAAGGAAAGAGCAGTTTCTATAACTGTCTAAATGAGTGTATAGAGATTGCATAGTAATAAAAGTAAAAGCTAACATCTGGTTGGTCTTCTAAAGCCTTAGGGTCGATCGACGTTGATGTGCGCGTCGGTCAGTTGTGATGGATCTTCTTGAAGTGATCAAGTTGCTAGACCAAGAAGTGGGTACTCGATCACGGTCATTTGATCGCCAACTTTGTTGCTTGGAATATTTCATTGACGGAAAACTTCGTCGGCCGGAGTACTATTTTGGTTGATGAAGCTACAAAGTAGATTGATTACTTGCTTGAAGATTTTCTATCACTCGTTCATAGTTTATTTGTACAATCTGATTTCTGGCTATTCAATCTCCTCGGGATTCCTACTGCTATTTTCATAGTAGAGATGTTTATTTCTCTCTTTTTATCTCTCTCTTTTTATTTACACCCTTTTTTTTTGGCGTGAAGTATAGACAAATTTAAATTCAATAATAATAATAAAAGAAAAAAAGTTATACAGGTTATAATAAAGATCTTTTCGAATCTTTGTGATGTTCTTAAAAATAATTGGACCTTACTTTCAACCAATCTTATGTCGCTACATTTTCTCTCCCTTCCAAATTATATTTATGTATATCTATATATCCATATATATTTGTTTTTGATTTCACAAGAACTCCCAACACTACCCAACACTGCTACAAACTTTCTGCAAGATGGCCCAGCCAACAGGTTCCGCGTGTCAATGCGTTCCCCATGAAGCTACATGATCGACACTTGCCCGCATTTGACACTTCATAATCTTTAAACTAAATAAAACGTCCGCAAATGTAATCCCGGTTCCACTTCTCCGCGCCAAAATGTCATCCAGAATCCAATCCCTAGCTTTATTTCCCATTTGATCCTCTTCGATCAACTCGNGGTTCCACTTCTCCGCGCCAAAATGTCATCCAGAATCCAATCCCTAGCTTTATTTCCCATTTGATCCTCTTCAACTCATAGTTGAAGGAAGAGCGAAGAGCTTGCTTCGCTCGTATGGCCATGGTTTTATCGCTCTCTAACGTCGCCGACTATCCCCACGTTGTGTCCATCTCGATATTTACAGCCTTGCTCTGCTTCTGCATTGTTGTTGGCCACGTACTAGTCAATTCTCGATGGACCAACGAGTTCGCTGTTGCCATCTTCATCGTAATCCCCCAGTCATATTTATATTTTTATTTTTTTCAGTTTTGCATGGCAGCTCTGTAGGGCTGTTCCTTTTGTAATCCATTCAATTAATTTTCTTTTTTCAGTCAGTTCTCTTACGTCCTAAGGTGAAATTAGGTAAATATGCGATTTCGATGATTTTCCNACTAGTCAATTCTCGATGGACCAACGAGTTCGCTGTTGCCATTTTCATCGTAATCCCCCAGTCATATTTATAGTTTTATTTTTTTCAGTTTTGCATGGCAGCTCTGTAGGGCTGTTTCTTGTGTAATCCATTCAATTAATTTTTTTTTTTTCAGTCAGTTCTCTTACGTCCTAAGATGAAATTAGGCAAATATGTGATTTCGATGATTTTCTTTTTTTGTACTCTATTTCCTTCTTTTTTGAACCTCTGTTTGTTTGGATTGGAGAAAAGCGAGGGAAATGGAAATGCAATAATTTATGGGCTATTTAAGCACCTTGTTTTCACTGATTCTAGTACAAATTCTTGGCATCCAATTATGCTTGTGAGATTAAGACATAATTATCTTTGTAGTCATTCATAGTTCAGGTGCTTGTAAAAGTTTCCAACGAGCTGCTTGCTTGCATTTTCTTTTCTCATGATGGCTGTATTTTTCAAATATATTTCAGTGATTTTCTTTTTGATTTCTCTATCGTACCCAATGAAATTCAGTAAAAAAAATGTGATATTGATTATTTTCTTGCGGTGCAACTTTTTTTCCCGCCTTGGTGAACATTTTATTGAGTTTGATAATTTGGCATTCCGTTGTACATTGAGTTGAAATACTTGAAATTTCAGTGCATCGAGAAAGTTTTGGACACCTGGTTTTTATATCATTCTGATAAAGAGGCGTAATGTAAGCATCTTATAGTTTCTTCTTATTAAACTAGGGATGCCTATCCNGGGCATGACAGAGACATTTTATAAGCAACTCCTTGAACTTTTTCTAAGCATTATACATCGACTGACTATCAATTGGGTGAATGATCTGATGTTAATTTTAAGTTTGACGATCATGGATGGAGTGAAGTACTTAGTCATGAATCTTTGGGCTAAGTCCATGTGGTGATTGATCCTGGTGCTAATGAGGTGAGCCACATCTTGGCTTTATCCCTAAGTGAGAAAGGGAATAGCTTAGGAGTTGTTTGGTTGGAAAGATTTACAATGTACTATAATTTTTTTACAAGGATTTAACGAAATTATGTGTTTAACATGAATTATAAATCTAAAATAAAGTATAACTGAATTTGAAGTTCACGCATTAGTTCATTTTGACTGAATATAGAATTTGGTTGATTTGGCTGAATTTGAGTTACATCATAAAATATTATCAGTAAGTTGTTGCTCCCGTCCTTGCATGCTACCCGCTACCACCACCAACATTCGCCACTGTTCACCAGTGTCGCTCACCACAAACCACCTTCCTCTCACCGCCTTTAGTGTCATCGTCTGCCAGCCACTGTCGACCATCCTATACTGCCGCAGGCCATCCTCTACCACTTTTGGCCGCCATCGAACATCCTCCTCCATTGCCGGTCGCCGTCACCATCCTCCACCATCGCTGGCCGCCGTCGACCATCATTCACCATTATCAACCGCTCCCACCGGCTGTTAGCCGTCTCCATTCGCTCCATCAGATGCTTGCTAGCTTTCCACTGCCAACTGCTGTTGAATAAAAAAATGTATTTTGAAATATATTATTTTCAATGTACTTTAAATAAAATAAAAAGTNGTTCAGATAGAAAGTCACCATCATTCTGTTGATATTTGACATTTACCTCCAAAGGGGTATCAGTAGAGCGACCATCTTGAAGACCAGCCAAAGCAATGAGTCCCTTCGTATAGCTGTGCTGATGAAGAAAAATACCAGTCGCAGAAGAGTGAACCTCGAGTCCTAAGAATTAAGTTAATGACCCTAAATTTTTCATATGAAAAGAATCCTGAAGACGTTTCTGTAGCTGAGACATCAATTGATCGTCAGATCCTGTGATGACAATATCATCAACATATACTAATAACAAAACAATTCCCTTGTTAGTCTTGCAAAGAAATAATGATGAATCATACTGGCTTTGAATAAAAGAGAAGCTACGAAGGGTATTGCGAAATTTTTCAAACCAGGCCCGTGGAGCCTGTTTCTAACCGTATAGGGACCGTTTCAGCTTACAAACATCATGTGAAGGTGTAGAAAATAAGCCTGGAGGAGGAGTCATATACACGTCTTCTTTGAGATCCCCATGTAAGAATGCATTCTTAACATCCATCTGCTTTAAGAACCAGCCTTTAGATGCATCAATAGATAACACCAGTCAGACAGTTGTCATTTTAGCCACAAGTGCAAATGTTTCGTCATAATCAATCCCGTATTCCTGTCGATTGCCAAGAGTTACCAATCTTGTTTTATATCTGTCAAGAGAGCCATTAGATCGGAGTTTAAGAGAATAAACCCATTTACAACCAATGGGTTTAACGCCTGTAGGACATGAAACAATATCCCAGGTGTGATTGTCTTGAAGTGCCTGAAGTTCCTCTTTCATGGCTTTGACCCAGCAAGTATGTTTAACAGCTTGAAAATAAGAGGTAGGAACAGTAGTATTAGTTAAAATTGCAGAATACCCATATCTATCTGGAGGACGGATACGTCGGGTTGATCGTCGAATACTTAGTGGAGCAATTTCTGGATCAGGGTCGGGGAGGATTGAAGGTGAAGGGGGCAGGCGTCGTGTGTAGACAATGTCTGGTTTGAACCGTTTATCAGCAGAAGAATTATCAAATTGTGGAAGTATAACTGTATCTGATGTGGACATATGATGTTGAAAGTAATATTCATGTTCAAAGAAAATCACATTTCGAGAAATATGCCATCGACTATTGATCGAATCATAACATACAAAACCTTTATGATTAGAACTGTACCCCATAAAGGCACATCGGACTGACTGTGCTGCCAATTTATGACGTTCATGAGCAGGTAGATGAACAAAACAAACACATCCGAAAGTATGTAGCGTGTGATAATTAGGGTGTTTATCAAAAACTCGATAATAGGGAGACTCATACTTCAATTGTTGAGATGGTAAGCGATTAATGAGATAAACTGCAGTAGATAAAGCTTCAGTCCAAAATTTAGCTGGAACAGAAGATTCTATCAGTAATGTGCGCACGGTATCCAATAGATGTCGATTTTTTCGTTCAGCAACTCCATTTTGCTGCGGTGTATAGGGACATGACCGTTGTGAAACGATCCCTTTGTTCTGAAGAAATGTTTGAAACTCATGAGACATGTATTCACCGCCATTGTCAAAACGTAAGGTTTTAATGTGAGCGGAGAACTGAGTTTCAACATATGCTAGAAATATTTGGAATACAGTAAATACTTCTGTTTTGGCACGTAAAAAATAGATCCAAGTAAATCGACTGTAATCATCAATAAATGTCACAAAATATCTATATTGAGCATGTGAATTAACATGTGTAACTCCCCAAACATCACTATGAATAATGTCAAAACATTTATTGGCACTACTGCCTGAAATTGGAAAAGGTAATGTCTTATTTTTTCCAAGTTTACAAACAGAACAATCAACTACTAAACTCTTATCTGTATAAAAAACACCATTTTTATGTAAATGCTTCAACACCATATCATTTGGATGACCTAGTCTTTTATGCCAGATGT